>CAJVRC010000876.1:130066-206583 GCA_911456345.1 Penicillium egyptiacum | reverse complement strand
GGTCATATTCTTTCTTTCTTCGGGTTGTTGGGGGGTGTTTGTTGGGGGGGGGGGGGGTGGTTATTGCAGTTTGCAGTCAGGTCTGTTCCCGAGGGATTCCGTGCGTTTCTACTCGGCCGTTCATCGGAAATATTCTCTTGCTTTGTCTATCGTGGCAATGGGTCTTATATGGTCGAATGTATCTTATACATGTAGCTTAATCAAAGTTGTATTATTCTGTGACGTCAACCACCCCTAACATCGCGAGCGTAGCGAATACTTCATGGATATCTCGTGGGACAAATGATTCAATATCAATGATACGAGTCATAATGCAAGCCTTGGGTGATGCATCCTTAACAAACGTAGCGAGGAAGTCGATGTGCTCCTCGTCTCGTAATCCTGCACTGAGACTGTGGGACGGGTTGAAAAGCACTCATCTTCCGATCAGGATGGCCTTTCGTGCTTATATAGACTTGTTCATATCTTAGCGACCTCGGTGGTTTATATTGTCTTGCCACGTTTTTGCAATGTTATCTTTTTGAAATGAAATCCATACTTGTCCACGTATATATATATATTTCCAGCAAAATGTCAAGACATGCCCCGATATCATTCAGTACGTGACCTTTTACTCAAATAACATTCTTTTATACATACTAGAATTGAATACCTCCAATATCTATAAGATCTATAAAATAGACGGCAACCTTGATTGGGTTGATGGCTGTCCCCGCTTATCGCGGAACAAACAACCTCCAATCCCTGCGAACTCCGAACACCTCCAGGGCTACATTGTGGAGATCTAAACAACCTCAATTCGACAGCTCACACAATTTACCGGAATACCTCGAGGCATACCAAAGCGCCTCTCCGCCCCTTGCTTCTCCGGTCACGCTGTCCGTACTGGCGCCACACTCACCATGTACGCTCCATCTGCTCATTGAATCGCACAGCAACTAACATGTCTGGCAATACTAGGGGCGTCTTCTCTCTCATCATTATCAACAAAGCCGGCGGTCTTATCTACCAACGTGAGTTCCAGGCTGGCCTGCGCAACCTCTCGACAAATGACTACCTCGTCCTAGCTGGCACCTTTCACGGGTAAGCTGCCAACACCATCTCTCTCCTGGAACACCTATTTGACTGGGATTTCACAGTGTTCACGCCATCACCCGCTCTATCACACCCAAAATCCCCATCTCCCAACCTGCTCCCTTCCCCGCAACCTCTTCAACGGGCACCACCGTTCCTGCTGCCTCCGGTTACTCTTACCCAAACCCCGGTGTACCAGTCTCCGGCCTGGATTACCTCGAGACCGACAAGTTTCGAATGACTTGTTTCCAGACCCTCACGGGGACAAAGTTCTTGTTGTTTACGGATCCCTTGACTGGCCACGTGGACACAATCATCCAGAAGATCTACGAGCTCTATGCGGACTATGTGATGAAGAATCCATTTTATCAGATTGAGATGCCTGTGCGATGCGAGGCATTCGATCGGCATCTGGGGGCGTGGTTGAGGGGGAGGACATAACCCCGGCAGAAGATGGGACCACGCAAAAAGGGGGTAGACATCATGACTTTACGAACTAGATACGTTTTGTTCCTGTACTTGTGTCCGGATATCACTCCGTCTCGTATAATACCAAATCACATAATATATTGCCCTTGCACAATGTAGAACGTACCCGAAAAGGGCCGACTCTCGAGATACAGGACAAAAGCGGAAGCAAACGCCGGGTATGCATCACAGTCATATTCAAGTATCCGGACCTTACGCGGTGTCCATCTTGTCCTCGTCCTTCTTATCTTTGTCACCGCTGGACTCGCCATGGCCCTCTTCGGGGATATTGCCCAGCTGCGTCTTGCCTTCCTGTTCTTCCCGCTCGCGCTTTTCCTTCTCCTGTCGGTTCTTCTCGTCCTCCATCGATAAGCGCAGGGCGAATGCGAGCTCGGGGTCGTTCTCCGCGGCATCATCGAATCCAAATCCACCAGCCTCGCCTTCGCCGGCACCTCCGACGTCGGCACCCTCGCCAGCCAGGATCGGGGTCAGCTGCAGCTGATCGCTGAGAAGATGGGGTCCCGGCGGGATGATGGCGAGGTGGGAACCATCGCCGCTCTTGACGTTCTCAACGAAGGCCTCGAGTTTCTTGGTCTGGTCGGATTCCAAATCTCCGAAAGCTATCACATCGATCGATACGTTGTTCTTCTTCATCTTCTTTGCGAGCTTTACGAGGGTCTTCTCATCTTCTTCGATGGGCGAGCAGGAGAATACGATGATACGTTGACGCTGGGTCTTTTCCATGCGGTGCTTGAGTGCCAACTAAGATACATCAGTATTAATTAGCTATTGGACCTCGGGGATCGGCTGGAAGAACTTACCGCTGCAACCTGGATGGTTGAGCTGAGATGAGATGTGCCGTGGATCTTTGTCCGGTGTAGACCGGCGAGGATTGCGCCAAACTCCTTTGTGAAGGTTGACAACACCTCGGGACCCTTGCCGCCCATGCTCATAAGGCCGACAGCTGACTGGGGGTTTACACGCGTCTTTGCACTGTGAATGATGCTAACGGCATCGACTTGAGATTGCCACCGGGTGGTTCTGTGATCATTAAATGCCATTCACGGATATAAATATATTGTCATCGGATGTACTCACGTGTAGTCTCCATTGCGACTGCTTTCGCTGTTGTCGACACTGTAGCTTGGGGTCAGCAGAGTAAGCTAATATGGAGGATGGACAATGACGGACATGATCATAGTAGCTTCTAGCGTCATGGTGGCGGGATTAAAGGGAATTAACGATGTAAAGGAGGGCAGCACAGCGAATGAATAGGAGATCGGCGTATGGGAGATGAAGACGGATGACGAAGGCGAGGTGGAAGCTCTGCATTCTGCCACAGCTCTCCGCCCGAGGCACGCTGTTTGTTGTGGTCCTCCTTTGCTCCGCACCTTAACTTTAGCCCTTGTACTTCGACACATCCCAAGTCTATACCCCTTGAATTCTAGACAATGCCTGCTACCAAACGCAAGTCCGACGCAATGGACGTCACGCCTACGGGCAGTCCTTCTAAAAAGATGCGCCTGACACAACGCCAGAAACAGGCGCTAATGGACAATCTACAACTTGAAAGTGTGTTGCGTTGTGGGTTTATGGTGTGAACATGGGACTAATTTTACAACAGTCACTGAGCGGGCACGTAAGCTTCGTGCTCAATACGCCCTTCAGGCAAATGACCTCCGGGCGCGCATTGAGCGACGCGTCAATCGGATCCCAGTCTCGCTACGCAAGGCCAACATCGGCGAGCTGCTCGAAAAGCACAATGCCGCCGCAAACAAACAGCAGGTGGTATCGCCTTCCCGAAAATACTCGCCTGTCAAGGTATCGCGTAACATCGCAAGCATCTCCGTAGACCCAGAGACCTCTACCACGCGCGACGGTAGAGCCCGGAGGGGAAGGTACGAGAAGTCACAAACCCAATTTGTTTCCCTGACTGACAAAATGTGTAGTCACGATGGCCAATTCTCTGACAAAGAGAATGCCCCTGCCGGTCGCGAGCCCGAACTCAAGAACCCTAAGCGTCGCGTGAAGCCAGCCGGACCAGGCGGGGCCTCACGCATGGCGTCTCAGGAAGTACGGGGCAACGAGAACCGGATTCTCTCTCCTAAGTCTAATAATTCCCGAACCTACCCTCAGTCACCCTTCCGTGCATCCCCCGAGAAGGGTCAACCCTCATATCTGGCGCGCCCTACGTCACCGTTAAAACCGTCCAGTCCGTTGCGATCACGCGGCGCCACTGTGTCTGCAGTGAAGGATCAGCGGCCTCCCTCACAGGCCCAGAGAACTACCACCCGCGCTGCTACAGGACCCAAGACTATTCGGTCACCTTTGCCACGCCCGGCGACCCGACAGGGCGAGCGTAAGAATAGCACAGGGTCCACTACGTCTTCAGGTACAACAGTAACCAAGGCCACACGGACTGGTACTGGCGCGAGAAAGGCCACGACAGCATCTGCTGCAGCTGCCAAGAAGCCGACTGCTCGCATGCAGGCTGCATCAATGGCTGTCAAGAATGCCCCCACTACTGCTGCAATGCGCAAGACTACCGCTCCGGCTGCGACTGAAACTGTGACTCGGACTCGAGCGCTGCGCAAGCGTATTTAGAACTGTTTACATCAACGCACAGAGCTGTCTTTTTTGGAGTTGGTTGGGATTTTGGGATTTTGAGCATGGGTGATTGCAAGCTCAGCAATGACCAATTTGAGCTTGGGTGCTGTCTTTTCTTGTTGATTCTTCGGCGCGATATCATAATAGGTGTGTTCCTGCTCGACTCGAGTATACATTCATGGTTTTTGTTCGGATGTCTGAATCAAGTTCTTTCAAATCAATACTAAAGATAATACCCCGTCTTCATTGGTTGAGTGTAACCAGTCCGAAAACCATCCCAGGGCAAATACGAGACCCCTGTCATTCCCCTGCCAATAAATTGGACTGCTTTATCCCCATCACACCGCTCTTCCGGCGAGTTCATGTCAACTCCTGTTCTCCAACTATCATAACACGGCCTTCGCCTCATACCGAGCGCACTAGTTTCCATGCTTCCAGAATGGAGATCATCCAAGAGAGTGAGACGTTCCAAACTGTCGATGGCAAACTCAAGTTCTGCTGGAAGAGTTTCTACGTGCGTCAAGACGGCATTGTATACTACGGGTCATGGGACGATCGATGATCGAAATCGAAACCTACCGATATCAGTCAGTTTAAGAAGTTGACGACAATCAAGACAAACGAAAGAGGTCCCAAAGTTCAAGACACATAAGCTGTGGCATGAGAGGAAGTCTGTTATCTGAAAGCGCCTGGCATAACCGATTTCATGAATCCAGACCTAGAGGAGGACATTCAACACGAGCTTGAAGTGTATGAAGTCCTTCAGAGACATCCGCACCCAAATATTGCTACTTACTACGGCTGTCGAGAATGGTCGGGCTACTGGTCTTTGCTTCAAACGATACAAGGACAACTTGTTCTGGAGGGTCAACCCTGAATACCTGAACAAGAATATGTTTCGGGCTAGTGGTCGTGAGCGAGTCGATGATTCTATCAAACAGGACTTCCTTGGGATTCTCGAGAGAATCAAGCACCTTCATTCTCTTGGCCTTGTGCATAACGATATCAAGCCGGCCAATATCACGCTTGATGAGCATGGTGTGCCGGTGATTATTGATTTTGGGAGTTGTCGGAAGACAGGGGAGTCATTGGAGACCAGCCGAGTTGGACAGACGGACGGGTGGCATGATCCAGCGAATGGTCTTGTCTTGGAGAAGAATGATCTGGATGCCTTTGAAGAGTTGAAGACTTGGCTGTTTGGTTCTGTGGATGATGCATATTTGTTCCACGAGGAAGATCAGTTGAAGGAGTGATAGATCATGAGATTTTTCCATAATAACGTTGACGGTAACACCACGAGAAGCGATTCCGGAGCATATGAGTTAGTCACCTCTAAGCAGCCCAATGACCCTGAGCTGCACCTCCGTAGAGACGCCATTTGGGGTCTCGGGTGATCATCGACCAGGCCTGCTGATTCTCCTGACCCTGAGATAGATTCTAGGACAGCCGAATTCCAACTGCACCGATGCAACAGCGAAGACCAAGGGTCATCCCCGTATTCATCCAAATCTCCAGACAGACAGCTACAGTTAGCAGAGGGAGAAAACATCGGCCTTGGCTCTGTGAATGGTCGAGTCAAGTCGCTACTATAGAGCCAAGTGGCAGCTTCAGACTTCCCCAACACTACTACATCTATACCACCGAGCGTACTGTACAATAGTATTCGTCAGCAGTTTTGGGCCTATCCTTGAGACATACTCGCTTATTCTGCTCCAGCTCCTGTCAATGCCCACTGACAGGTCAACTCAATCCACCCTTGGATACTGGAGCACACATCTTAAGGGTGCCTGTGGCCTGCCTCATTGAAGCGTACGGGGGAAAGGTAGGTAGCAGGCCCAGACTAGTAAGTCGGGCAGTATAGAAATAGTAGACTATTAAATCTTCTGCTTGCCACCAGCCTCTAGTTAGAACTCATAGAATAATATGTAGATTGCTTGTGAAGCTAATCTCCACGAATCATACATTCTATGTACAAGTTCAATGTGTGAATTTGACGACGTGTATTACCTTTTTTATCTTACTAAATTATTGCTCTATCTTATATAAAGTATCAATTAACATAGTGATACGGATCATATAGAGCTAGAACATATAAATGCAAAGTTACTTTTTCATTCAGGGGCCGTCCACGAATACATGTATGCAAGGGTCTACAGTATCTCTTAGCAACGCAACTACACAGCACAGATATCGTGGCAATCATGTTGATTGGACAAATAAGGAAATAAAAGTTCCGTGGTTCTTGTTAAGCAAAAACCCGCGGGAGAAGAATCAGAAGAGAAGAAAGAAAAGAAAGGGTCTAGGTATAGCCGTAGCCTGGCCCACAAAAATAAGAACGAGCATGCTCGGAATCAAAAGCCAGAGAGAATGGAAAAAACAGGACATTTATGCCCAGAGGGACAGGTATGGGTATGGCTGATCCCTCGAATCAGATGCAAATGAACAAGGAAAAGAACATGGGCATCCCAGCCACTATAGAGATAGAGAGAAACAAAAACTAATCAATAGCGACCAAGCAGCTTGTTGATCACTTTTAGGGAATTTTTCATGGAAAAAAGGAAAGGGAAAACTCCGTCAACCAGCCCTAGCACTCGACGAAAAAGAAAAGAAAAAGAACGCTAAAAAGGTCCCAAGAAACGAGAAACGAAAACAACCCACTGGGAATGAATCAGGCGGATGGATGCAAGTCGAGGTCGGATGGTGATGTATCACAGTATTGCAGTTGTGTGGAGTATAAGGAGATCCAGTCTACCCAGTAACACCCATGGCACCTGCACTCGGACGCGGCCTATATGCCACATTTGATGGTTGGCCATCAGGTGCCCCTGCAATTGGTTGGCTACCGTTGCTGGTGCTACGGTCACGGTGATACGCTGCTTGGGGAGGACCGAAATCCAGCCCAGTCTGGGCGTTGGTGCTTGCCGAATGAGAATGTCCGCCGGGCCCGGCGACATGGCGAACCGAACTTTGCATCTGCCAGGCTGCATCCTGAGATGGATCGGTCTCAATACGCGCGGAAGCTGGGGTGCTGTTAGTTCGGTTCGGGGTGGTAATCGTGAACGTCTCGCCACCATTCTCCGGTTTCTGTGAAAAGCTGCCTCGAGCAATATCGCCATATCGTTTGAGTATTTCCTTGGTAGTCACTTCGGCATTCTCCCTGAAAAGGTTCGGATCACCCAAGACCGACTGTAGGTCTTCTGGAATCTATTGATAGAGTCAGCACAAGTTTAGCAAGACCTTAACCTGGGTAACTTACTTCGCAGAATACATCGTTATACGCGATCAGGGCGTTGACAGCCTCGATGGACAAGAAGCTCTCCTCCACTGTGCTGTTTTTGGCATTAGGGTAGAGGATATTGGGCGTGATGACAGTTGCAAGATTGTGAATGTCCATCTTACTTCCAGACTCCTCATCCACATGCGAGAAGGATGATGTCCAGTTTAAGAAGGCAAACAGGACTTCCATCGTATCACGATGGGCTTTGGGGAGCAGACAGCATGTCAAGTGAAGTAGTCGCCTTTGTTTCTCCGGGTCCTCCATTTCTGTGACACAGGTTAGCTTGCACGATCAGACCGATACCCATAACATCAAAACTTACTTTGTGAGATGACAAAGAGTCTATGCAACTTGAAAGTCAAGAGCGGATCGGGCATTTCGCGGAGGAACTTCTTCAAGAGAGCTGCGATCTGCACAGGAGTTTCCTTTGTCAGATCAACTTGCTCATACTTAGTGTCGATTAGCTCCGCGGTATCCTTCAATCGGCGGATATTGCCGTTCTTTCGGAAGACACCCTCCACAGACATGTCCATCTGTCGCATAGCACAAACAGAATCATCGACCAACGTCGGGATGCGGAGAGCCCCGGGGCCAACACCGTGACTTGACTCTGTGCCCTCCTTCTCGACCAAATAATCCAGACCGACACCGAAGACACCCTTCTTCTTGTTGCCCTTCTTGTTGTCCTTGAATGCACGGCCAAAGATGTTCCATATAGTAGGTTTGCGCGACTCGATGAGAGAAAGTAGCTCCTCCATGCTGAAATAGCCCTCTACCAACGGTTCCATCTGCAGCACAGCAACGTGGCGAACGATGAAATATTCCAAAGCAGTTAGTTCCGAGAAGTACCGCTTGGTTCGGGTTGGCTCCACGAGGGCCTCCAAATTTCCACTAGATACTCCCCGCTGGTGGCCCTGGTTGTACCTGGGCATCGGCTCTGTTCCCCCAATGAGCTTGGTACCAGCATGCCTGTAAGCATTAGGTCGCTGCTCCTTGGCTTGCTCGGCCGCAACAATGCGGGGGATGTCATCCAACGTCAGAGCATCCTGGGCCCCAAAAGTTAGATCGGTAACGGGTTCGCCGTTGGCATCCCGTTCTTCAACAATCTGGAAACCATGGCCCCTAGGGTCACTGCCATCATTGCCAGATGAACCCGGTCGAGCACTTCTGCCTTCTGGTCCATCAATGATTCTGGATGCGCGGGCCCGTTTGTATGTTGTGGATAAGGTTCGCTCGTTGCGAATAGAGCGCAGCCGACGCATCTCGCCGACAGTCTGCTCAAGGGATGTTTCTTCAAAGCCATCTCGCGAGGAACCGCCATATGACTGGGAGCGTGTGTTTGCCCGGCGAACCTGGGGTGTGACTCGATGGCCGTCTTTGTTGTCATAATCATTAAGGTTGGGGTCGTCTGGGGCGAAGCAAGTTAGACAAACTGCCGGCGGCATGGGGGTAATGTAAAAATGTCCTACCTGATGTTTGAGGCAAGGTTCCCCCAGATCGAAGTACGGCGAGAAGCCGAGCGAGTGCCACTTTCAGTAAGAAAACAAATTGCTGCAATTTTGAAACTGGAGTGAAACCGCCCTTCACAGTGGGGCCCAGTTTCATCCGGTGGGCGCAAGCGGCGCAGTAAACTTGCTCCTCGCTGCCGCTCCACAATGCGTCTTGGAGATCAGCGGTCAAATCCTTCTCACAGGATTTGCATGAAAGATGAGGCGGCTTGATGTGCCAACGATTCTGTCCCCACTGAATACATTCGTCGTCAATGGGTTCTTTGCAGGCGATGCAGCAATCTGAAAGTTGATCGGCCAAACCTTCTACCCCAGCCATCAGGTCGACCGGTGTATCGTCATCTTCGCGCCCTGCTAATGACTCCAGATCACGCAGGCGGTCCAGGAAATTTTGTAACCCGTCTGGCGCAGACTTCTCGCGTTCAAGTTTGAGTGCACCTTGTAGACCGATGCGGATAAGGAGTTTGAGGTAATGAGCGAGACCAGTCACCAGAGACAGGAGTTCCTGGGTGACGCCAAGTTTGCGTACCCCGGTTTCTTGGGTTTTCGATAGAAGGGCGAAGAAAGCGACAATCTTTTTACAGAGAAGTTTGGCTTCGCGGCCATAGGAAAGTTCTGGTTCGAAAGAATCAGTCGTCGCTTCCGACAACATGGAATCAGCTGTGCGAGACTTACCTTTTAACTCGTGGGATTTGATATAATCCGCTAACTGATCGACTGCACCGAAGAGGATTTCCACATGTTCAATGAAGCGCTTGGCTACAAGAACACCGTCGATGTAAGCACCGTTGCTGACATGAAGCAGCATGTCTGAGATGCAAGCGGCGGATGATTCTTCAAAGGTAGAAAGGGTGTTCCAAATATTAAAGACCTTCTCTTCCATAATATCTTCCTCGTCGCGAATGCGCTTGCGCTCATCTTCGTTAGCGTCCTCATCCACCGGCGGGGGCTCCCATGTCTGACCAGCAGGGGATAACCGGACATTCCAGAACTTGTGGATCATATAACATTCGGGGTGCCAGTGTTGATTTTGACCGTTGCGGAAGATTTCGACAAACTGTTTTAGGATTGCAGTGTGGCACCCATGGCAACGCTGGGCAAACTGGGTTGAGTAGTGAAAGTGGCAGTAAACCTTGCTCTCGTGCTCATAGTAAGAGTCCTGAGCACCGAAGACGGTCGGACAGACGGAACAGGTAAAGTGCTCAATATGATACTTCCGGTCTAAAGCCGTAATGTATGATCCACGCAGTGCGCCACCGCACTCATGGCATAGGAGGCTAAGTCGTCTAAAGTAATCGGTTTCACAGAGCGGAAATTGGCAGCTTGAATCCTCTGAATCGACGGGGAAAAACTTGGAAGCAACGATCTCGCCACAGTCCTGAGAGGAGTATGAAAGTTAGAGCAGACCCCCAAAGGCCTAGAAAAAGAAACTCACTTCGCACTTGAAACACTCCAGATGAAAAGTACCGCCCAACGCTCGAACAAACTGACCAGTGAGAGATTCACCGCACTTTTGACACAGGCGCGATGAGCCGCCAGGGGACTTATTTTGACGGCCATTCACTCGCGAGCGATCTCGGGGTGTTGAGCGGTCGCGGAAGCCAGCCTGGTCAGGACCCAGGCCACGACTCGTGCGCCCACCATCCTCCTGGTTTACCGGAGTGATTGGGCTTGGGCCTCCCGTTCGTGTTGATGGTGAATCGAACGGAATTAAACTGTCTTCAGGAGATGTGGGCGTGTTTTTGGTATAGCTAGCCCCGTAGCCAGAGGTGTCGACGGTGGGACGGCCGCTGGGATTGCCTGCGACCAGGCTGGCTGGGAGTCCACCGGGGGGCATATTGGTCCCCCGTCAGCAGAAATATGGCGGGGTTTATTGGGTTGAATCACGCCGAACGCTGCATGCAAGTAATCGAGAGTAGGGAACGGGCGAGGTAACGTGGTAAACGAGATTTACGGGAAGTGTTGAATCGAAGACGCAACGCGGTTACAGATCGGCGAGAAATTGAAGGTAGGCTGGGCGCGTACAGTCGAGAGTCTGATTCTTAAATTAGAATCCCATGCTTTGGCTGGTTTAACCGGGGTCACTGTTGTTGCCCAGAGTGTACTCACCCTCACGCCATGTAAAGACACGCGGGGGTGGCTGATGTAGTAGAGACGGGAACGGGGCGCGCGCAAAGGCACTGGAATCGAATTGGGGAGGTTGTATAGAGGGATCAGTGAACGAGGGTCTGAAAGCGCGCGGGCTAGAGGACGCGGGGGCCAGTTTTCGAGGGGATTGGGGAGCTTTCAAGGTGAGACCAACAGAGGGCGCAGATTATCGGGTGACAATCATCCCAAACGCAACCGACGGCTAATTCCAGTACACCAAGAACAAGATAGGAGGAAAAAAGAATAAGGTGCAAGGGCGAGGGGAAAAGAAGTGGGCTGGGGAGGAATGGAGATGGAGATGGCTTGGGCATTTGTTGCCCCCCTAATTAGTTCGGGACCCTGGGTCACGTGGCCAATATACAATTTCCATTTCTACTGGCATATTGGGGAATTACTGGGATATTTTGATATAATTAGGACATATTTGAGATTGAATTAGATCAGAGCATCCGTAAAAATCAATATTGCACAGTGACTGCGTGCATGTAGACACGACTTTGAGTACTCCGTATCGCCCCCTATGTGCCAATAGTGTGCTTTTTATAGAACGTTCTGCAGATTCTTTTTATTATTTTCGTATTAATTTACTATAAGAAGTGATATCTCGTTGTTTGAAAGCGTCTTTTCCCCTCTCGTGTTGTAGCCGTAATACATATGTAGACGCAACCTTAAATAGCATCAAAGGTCTAATATACAGCGGGCTTTTCGGTTGGTAACCTTTGTCCATGTTATTTTGATATGATATCTTTTAAGGATGTTAAAGATAAAATACTAAGAGTATTTACTTTCATGGGAGGCTTCAATACAATAGGTACTACTTCGTAAATAGACATATAGATGTACATATATGTATCTACATGCATGGTATCCAAGTGTTCATTGCCGTGTAATTCTCAGACTTTCCAGGGAAATCCATGGAATTATAATCTCATCAGACTGATCGTTACATTACCTAGGTAGTGGGCTAATATAGGTTGATGTGATTACCCGTACAGTGGAAAGTGGGAGGCTGGAAAATGACGTGGGTAAACAAAAAGAAAACGAGAAAAGAAAAGAAAACATACCATAGTGTGTGGAATTTAACAAAAAGTAAACTCATAAAAGAAAGAGAAAAGATAGAAAATATCGGAATACAAAAGAAAAGAAGACAAAAAAAGATGAAGGTCGAAGGGACAAACTGTTCAAAGTTGCCCGGTTGATTTTGCCTTCTTTACCTCCTCTTCATCCTTCTTTAAGTAAGGACAACCATTCTTGAATACATCATACATCTCTGCTTTCTAACCACCTACTCTTCGCCTTCTACAATACGTGGACACATGACCAGCTCACCCCAGACGTTGCAAGATGGGTGACCAGTGCTCTCTGCGCCTCGTCCGAGTACGTGCTTTTCCAACTATCATCCATTTGGGCAAATTACCCGGATCACTAATTTCCGCATTGCAGGAATTGAGACAGGTCGAGCGGAGCGAGCAACTTGGTATGAGATCTCTGTACCCTCTTCGACACTTCAAGCCATTCTGTATGGAGACCCACATGCTGACCTCGGTACAGCTTTCACTGTCCGTTATGAAGAAAGCAACATCCGAGATATTCAGGCTCTCATCATCGGACCTCCAGGCACCCCATACGAACTGGGATTCTATGAGGTAAGATCCACCGATCCACCATCCAAGGGCCCTAGCACGCTTCTGGAAGTATGGCTAACCAATTGTAATCGCCAGTTCTCCATCAAAATCCCGTCAGGTAAGATGGTCTTCTCTTTCGTAGCAAGCACTTGCTAAATCACAACGGCATAGATTACCCAGCAAATCCCCCGGTAGTGAAAATCAGGACGACCAACAGGGGCCGAACTCGCTTTGGTCCTAATCTGTATGCGAATGGGAAGGTCTGCTTGTAAGTGCGCCCTGGGGACTATTGGATTTATGCAGAGCCTGATACTGACGTTTTCAAGGTCGATCTTGGGGTAAGATTGTCGAACAACATGAATGGCTTTTATGGAGCCTCGCTGACATCGCAACAGAACTTGGCATGGCTCGCGGGGTGAGCAATGGTCGCCTGCACAGGGACTCGAATCCGTTATGCTGTCGATTCAGAGCCTGTTATCATCAAACCCGTATACCCTGGAACCAGGGTTTGAGGACAACGAAAGGGCGAACGACACGGAAAATATGGAGATCTACAAATCCAAGGTGAAGATCGCTATCTTGCTAGAATAAACTTGACAATATTGGCTCACATTTGTACTAGATTCGTCATGAGAATCTACGACTAGCAGTCATCACACCTCTTGAACAATCCTTCCAAACTTCGTCCCCTCCCCGCCGAACGGCACCAAGGGTCGGTCGGGAATCCAGCGCGGAAGAAGATAGTGATGTCGAACTCGAGCCCGAACCGGGATTTCTTACTCGAAGCAAGTTTAACGACTTTTGCAAGCGACGGTTCCTGTGGTACTTCGAGTTCTACCAGAACGCTATCGAGAAAGGTATCGCGGACGAGCCACGCAGACAAGGAACGCCATTCATCCAAATGCCATTTGAAGGGTATGGTAATGCCATGGGCGGAGAATGGAACTACATCGGCCTGCAAGCCCGTTTTTTGGCTCTTCGAGACCGACTGATGGAAGAGACATACAGCTGGCCCTTCGAGGGCCTTGCTCTGGTCAAGGAGGATGCTGGGATTGCGGTTAAATTGAGGGGTCAGCATGAACAGATTGCAGCAGAAATGAACGCTTATCCTCAAGTCATCGATTTGTCACTGGTTGATAGCAACCCGTTCGTCTGGAGACTCACTTATGTTGGTCGCAACGAGTCCAAACTGGAAGGTGGCATCATCAAGATCAAGATTTACATCAGTCCCCGACACCCAGAAGAACAACCTCGGGTATTCGTTGAGTCACCTCTCTATCACATTCGTGTCTCCAAGCTCGGTGTGTTGATGTATCTTCCTTCGCATGCCGAAGAGATTGGCCAACACATCGAGGGCATCATCAACACGCTGGAAGATGACAATCCCCCGTACAACCCCCTCATGACAGTGAACCCAGAGGCGGCCGCTCTTTGCTGGGGTTCGGAACTAGATCGCAGGCTCTATAGGCGCAAGCTTCGAGCATCTCTGGAGGAGTCCTGAGGTGGATTACTTCACTGTCCCGGAATATGCAATATTTGCTGAGAAATGTTTCATACAGCAGGCTACACGATAGTATTCGGCTATCATTATCAACTCTACCTCGCTTAAACTGTATCATTTTCCTGCCATCACTATGTCTTACCTTGCTTGAGTGATATCCTTCAAGATGGCAGAGGGACCGGGGGTTGTGGGGCGCGAGGCTTCAAGTGTCATTTAACACAGGAAAATCGATATTGATATCAAACAGCATCATAGATACACTAAAAGAACGTTTGCAACCTCTTGTGATAAAACATAGGTCCTGTAGAGGAGACAATAATGGAAGACAATATGAGGCACAGCTTTATAGCTAGAATGAATGAAATGAATGGGTCACCATATTTTGACTGTAACCATGTGGTCTGTGCGAAATTCATGCTGTCTGGTGGAATTGAGGGATTTTGGATACTCCTGAGACTGTCTCATGAAAGGAGTTGACTGTGCAAGGCTAGCTAAAGTACACAGTGAGAGTGGGAATAACAATACCGAGAAACTCATTCCATGCACGATAGCAATCATAAATTGTAGAGTGCCCATAGTTGACGTGAGACCTCAGACGGAACAGAAATCAAGGGATCATGGTGCCAGAGATCGATCCAATAATCACAAATCCTCTGAATTTGTCGGCATTGCGGGCGATTCTTAGGACTCCGCCACTTGGCAAGTGTGCGCACATTTGCCCGGATATTAAACATGTCGAGTATGCCCGTTTCAACCCTTGCCAACCTATTCTGCACTTGGCATTCATCCCAGGGCACGGAATAATGATATCCGAAAACGCCTTTCCACCCCCGAATTTTCTTCCGGTCATCGCGCTTCCGGACGATTATTTTTATATCTGCCAACCTTGGAAGATGTTTGCCCCTTGAGTCATATAATTTTGTGGTTGTGTGAAAAGGCCGCTGTGATTTGACCTTTTGTTTGGGACTTTGAAGGTGTCATGTCTCGAAGACACGGATTCCGTTTCCAGGTCATCAAGCCCGAGCTTGTGGTTGTCAAGCCGTGCTGTCAGAGCATCGAGCCGTTTCTTGACGAGAGACACCGAAGTATTCCCAGTAGGGACTGTTTTGTCCACTGTATAGACATTTGGGGGAGCGAGAGGAGCGGCGTGGATAGTGCTAGAAGTGCCATCCCATGCAAATTTGCTCTACCGAAGGTCTCCACCTGAAGGAGTCGGGATTGAGCTTTGAAGCAATGATCATCTTACGCCCAAGGGAAATTTCATACTAGTTGAAGACATATCAAATGAGTTCATTCTGGTAATGTAGATATAGCTAAGAGAATGAATAAAAAGGAGGGTGTCGAGTGCCTTGGAGAAGCAATTCATGGCCGACTTGGTGCCGAAGCAGCCAGACCCATGATTCCGATGAATTTGAATAGAGAAGGTTGCAGCCAAAGGGGCCAATGAAGAAGGTAAAGGTTAAGTGAGGACTCGGAGGTTCCGCGTTTAGAAGCCAGGCGTTCATTCCTTCCAAGGCTGGGCTTATGCGGGAAAAAGACCCATTCGGCTGGTTTGGGGGCATTCTTGAAGCTTTAGATACGATTCTGCTTCTGTGAAACGGACGAGGGCCGAGTGAGCAGCTCCGTGCGCCCCCAGCGTAATAGCAGTCAAGGAATCCTAACGCGCGATATGCGTTGCGCTCCCATTCTGTCCGAACAATGCTTCTCGGACGGTTGCCCAGCGAATGATTTTCCCGGAACTGGAGGACATGTGTAGCTCATCGCTATCCATATACCCGTGGCCAATGTAAGCGACTATGAAAAGAGACTGGCCAGGTGTCTTTGGGCAGTGAAACGTCTCGATAAGATCTCACATGATTTTTTGAAAGTCCAGGCGTGAGTTGTGTCTTGGATTCGATTTGGTAGACCGAAGGGCCGATCTCGAAGATGAAGAGAAAGATGAAGAGAAAGATGTAATGGCTAGATAGCGTGCCTGGGGGAGAAACGAAGGGAGACTGAACGGAAAGAAAGATTCAAGTATTTGCTGCTTGCGTGCTCGAGGCTTGCTTCACGAGGTTTGTTTGGCCGTAATCACGTAAATGACTTACGTCGAGAGGAAGGGCGTCGTTCGAGTTGCGGCCGGGTACGAGCTCGTTCCCAAAGGGCTCTCGTCGAAGATTCACCTGTTGTGGAGCAGGTGGTGTGGGAGCTGGGAAAATGGTTTCGCGTTGTCCTAACATTGGAATCCCTTGTCGGTCATTCCGGTAGAGCTTAAGGACACCTTCAACAGCGGAATTGCTTTGCCTGGTCCACTTAATGATGACAATAACCTTAATTTCTCCGTCGCCGCAGCGCCAAGTTTTATGTTTTTTTTTTTGTGTTCCTCAATTATAAATTGATCCTGTTCTGAGACGATGAATGGCTGCTGCATTATCAATCAATCAAAGGTCTATTAACCTGTTGCAGCCTAACTAGTATCGTAATGGCTATGCAGGCGCTTCTTTCCAGTTGAAGCAAGAACCCATGTCTCGTACGCCTGATCATGCTCCAGTAGAAAAAGTAAGGCTGGTTCTTAAAGAGTGGAAGCACCAGCCTACTACATGTAAACCAAACCTATAGATCCATAGAACCCGTAGCACAAATGAGAAATTCAATGTTAGCACTGCACTGAATACAAAAATGAGCGCGTGAATGCACCTCCACCTCTCCTGTCCTCTTCTCACATTCCATGTAACACCTCCCGGTAGATCCAGCTAAGTCTAGCTCTAGCAAGATCAAACCTCGCTCTCCGACGTCCTCACTTCTTCCTCAATTGGGTGTTCTGTTGTTCCCAGCCATTTGGAGCATCCACCTAGTCCGGCACCGTGTTTGCGAATAGCTGAGTGAGGCTCTCTCCTTCCTCAAAACGTGGTGGCATGCTTTGGTGAGTACCCAGAGTCTTCGGGACCCTGCTCTATGACCTCGAGGTCTTCGCATGGTTCACCATCGGATTCGTCTTGATCAGCATGTTGAAACTGAGCAACTAGGCCGGTCTGGTGCATGAATTTAGCAACGTAGCGGGTTGCCAGCCGGTCTGATACGATAGTATCATAATCGGTCTGTTCTCTCACTCCCGCCTTATACAACTGGTCAAAAAAGCCGTCTTGTCAATACGCCGAAGGTCTTACATTGGAGCAAGACATGCTTCAGCGTTTGAGAGCCGTCTCCGCAGGGGCATTTGTCCGATTCCACTTCATTGATCTTGTGCAAGAAGTGCTTTAATGCAATAGCATCGAGCGCAGTTGTATCATTATCGAAGACCGTGGTTTCGACAAGCCCTCGTACAAGCGCAAGACTTTCTTATTCGGCCGTTCCACTAATCGCTTCGTGGGCTGAGCGGTCCTCTCGCTCTCCTACTGCTTCTTCCAGCAGTCCTGGATCCGCTCACGAGCTTAGCAGCCGCATCGGCAGGCTGCTGCATTATGAGTACGGAGAATGAATTGGGAGGATCAAGGCGCAGAAACAGTAGAGGGAGTTGTTGATAGGAAGTACTTTGTGGCCAATTCGACTGTGAACTTTCAGCCACGAGATGGTCGTGGTGGAAGGAACCAGAAAATGGTTGCCGAAGTTGTTGGATATTCTCATATAAGTTGAACAGCCTTGCAACCCGGTACGGTGCCTTAGCGGCTCGCCGTTTTCGAACAGGTTGAATGTGCTGTCTACCCCAGCCATCACGACCAACGCCAGAAGCAGCAGCTTCACTATCGGAAATGCACGTCCCTCACACCCATCCCCTCATTTCATGACGGGCCTTGAATAGACCACGCAGTCTTCCACGTCAATGTTAAAGCGCATAGAAATTATGTTCTAGGCCTATTTTCCCGAGAAGACACGACATGCTGCATTGCATAATCTTAGAAAAGGATCCACATTCTTCCATAAAATCGCTTACACTGAGGCCCGTCGCAATGAGCGCTTTCATAATCGCATCAACGAGTCGCTTATTCCTTCTACCTCGTTGGCGGAAAGATCATAGATGAATTTGAATTGGGTGCGCAGGTGATCCGCGTAGCAACCAGGTTGCAAGGACCATAGTGGCAGTCAGCCGATCACAGTTTGCGTTCCCTGGAGAGAAGTTCCTGGGATCATCTTCAGCCCCAGCACTCATACTGAGGTTCACGCTTGTTAGGGATATACATGAAGCATACAGGATGAGTGGAGATATGATCTTGGCAAGCAGGCTGGCTTCACATTAAATCTCTACACGTACGTAGTCAAACTAAGCCAATAGGCTAAAAATATACCCCTCAAAGCATCATTACCCTCCAGTCTTTGCTACTTTTTTCTTTTCTGCTTCACGTCTTTTTCCTTATCTCACCATGTCTCCGAGTGGTACTGCCACAGTTTGACGCACTAGTAAACAAAATGGACTGTCTGCCCCATGGAGAGATCACCAGTACGCAGAAAACAGCTGTTATCAATAAATTGATAGTAATACTAAAATCAATAATCCATCATTTGTGGTCATTCGTTGATTTTTTTTTTTTACTCGAGGATCTTCAAACCTAGTTATTCCTTCCTGTTAACCTGTGCATTGGATTGGCGCATCACTTTAGAATGGTCTCCGGGTCGGTATTCAAGTTGTCTGCATGGTCATGGTTGTACCCATTAACGAAGACGGACTTTTTCGAAGAGACTGCATGTTCCATAGGAATATGCGCTTGGTGCAGACCTGTTAACTTGCTGCCAGATTTCAATTCCAAGGCCCACACAGACCGTCCTCCAACGCGTGGTACACATTTTCCATCACCAACCGATGTTGGGGATCCAAGCTGAGAACCTCCGTTTTACTCATTTTGAAAAATGCAGCATCGGAGGCAGTAGCGCTTTCTCTCAGAAAGGAGCCGGACTGGCGTGGAACTATGAAGGTTTTAGTCTGTAACTATGGAATGTGACATGGTGGAGTTTGTGCATACCGTTCCGCCATGGTCTGGGTCTGGATGGTAAAAGCCATCCGCGTTAATTCGGTCACCTGGGAATGTAGTGCTCGACTCTCTAGCTTGTAGGAGTAGCTCCCAAAATTTCTCTGCGTTGGCTGCATCTTGCGGCTAGCGCACGGCAAAGCCCACGACTGCCAAGGGAGCGGTTTCCACCTGCCGAGGATGAAACTCTTTGGAATCCATCGTACGCTAGACTGCATGTATTTAGATGAAAAGATGATTTCGGTAGGTGTTGGAGTGCACAATATGGCATGGGTTCAGTAATCGCCATCGATAAAACCATGGACGATTACTTATGAGTGAACTGAACTCGGCCCTATAACAGGTGTTAAGGTTTGCCGCCCGGGATCGACTGTGCCCAACACCCTCTTGCTTTTCAAACACCGAGTATGAAATAATGTAGCATAGCGCTGGTATGATACCAGTTACATTGAAAAATGGCGTCAGGAAATGAAAAACAGTGAAGATCGGGAATATCAAACGACAATCAGAGGGGCTCCTCAAAAGCTAAAAGAACGATGACTTCAACTAGCATATGTCCTTGGGCGGATCGGGAAGTCGATAAATATCTTTCGATAACTAGGACATCCGACGCATGCAGCCATTGTTGGTATCTATCCCATGACCGACTCCTATCTTGCACGCCATCGCTTCCGGCCAAAGAAATAAATACCTCATGCGCAAACCTTACCCTGCATCGCCTTACCCTGCATTGTCGTCTTCCTCTAGCTACTGCTAATAGAAGAGTTTCTGGCGATACAAGTTGTGGCTGTCGTCCACCAGAGAAGGGAATATGTTCCTTCCCTACGTCATCATATTCCACCTCTGGGTATGGTGCAGCCTCGGCAAAGATACCAAAGATCTTTGGCCCATGGGCTTCTGGCCTGCGACTGTATATGTGGTACTATATGATTTGGTGCTCAGGTTATACGTATTTTCGTCGTATAATATACTCAAGGCTTTCACCCACATTCTAGCACACTAGACTGCATGTGGCTTTGTAACTGTAGCTTCATATCATGCAGCAGTGAAGGATCCTATGGACGCGTTTGTACTGTATATACTCGAGATCAAATTATTTCCATTCTAACTTGATCAGTTCTACGCTTCTCAATTAGATTTATCTCCCGAAGGCCTCCTTCACCCCTTCCATCTGCAATGTCCTGGAATACCACTCCATGTTAATGGGGCATAGCTGGCGCATCTCTTGATAAATAACCAATGCAAATCCCTGGTAAAAGGCCGACGCTGCACCAATATCTGCCAAGCTAAGTTCCGCCTCAGTGGCTATCCATACCCGCCCTTTGAGATGCACCTCGAGACACTTCAGGCTCCGTTGTAGTCTATCCAGGCATGATCTCTCAACTCTATCATCCAAGAATCTTCGACCAATACACCACAGCACGCAGCGTAGGATCACTTCCATTATTTCGTTGTTCTACATGCAGATCCAGTGATGAATGTTGGCTCGTTCTTCTGCCTCGTGACCCAGAAGCTGCCTTTAGCTGGGCCTTTTCTACGAGATACTAGGCGATGGAATCCGATTCGAAAATCTTTAAGGCCGTCAGCCCTTAGGAGTGTAGAACTTCCCCTAGGGGATAGTCTGCTAGGAATCCAGTTGTTTTGTTCTCTGTTCGGAGCTTGAAATCAGGAGTTAAATCTAGTTCTATGCCGTTGATATTTGCAACGGCTAGGACCTAAACACAATCTGCGGAGTTTAGACTTCTTTCGATGTGGCTGATCACAGGATTCGGTAACATATGCCGCCAATGATTCAAACTGGGCTATATATTTGTCGCTCCGGGAATTTCAAATGTACTCTTCACTGAATAGAGCGACGCACAGATACAACCCCTGTTAGCAGGTAGCCCTGTATAGTAGTTCGTACCAACCTTCGGGATACAGCTAATCGAGTTATCAGCTAATAGAATCGCTGCTTATATTAAGGAATACCTTGCGTTACACAAACACATTGTTCACTTCATTCCACTAGATTGAGCGATGTACATATGCAAGCCCTGTCATGGCAGGCAGCCACGCATAGTATCTCGCACCAGATAAACCAAAATCAAGTGCTCACCCAATGGAGCCATCCCTGGAGCGATTTCCGGGGGCCACTCATCACCAAGACTCACGATTGTTCGATCCTTTGCCACAACAACACCGGCTTCTGCATGATGCCCTACCCGAGATCCCTGGTTAGTGGTGTCTGATACATACACTATCGCGATGAGCAAGATCTATTACCTGGAATGGAATGAAGTCAGGCGAGGCTAGCTTCATCTGGTTGCCGGAAATGGTGAGTATCCTCTGTTGGGTTGACCCCTCCAGATCAGGATCAGAGCATATCTCCATCTGGTGCTTGACTATCATTCCTCCATCGGGCTGGGCCTCAATCCAGTATCGACCGGTATAGGCCAGGATGTCGTGGGTTATTGATTTGACTTTCTTGGTAATGGAGGGCATGAGCTGCACTGCCATGTAGCCGTTTGGGGCGTATGTAATGATTCCCCGTGCGTCCTTGCCCATGGGATGGGTTATGCCTCCTCCATCTAATAGCTCGGCTCGGCAATCAACAAGGGACCAGGAACCAAGTATGACGACACTCTTCACGTCGAATTGAGATGGCATCTGGGTGGTCAGACATGAGCGGCTGAAAAGGGCGTGACTTCTTACATTGCACGATTTAAACGTATATCTTTTGTGAAAACAGAGGAGAAGCGAATTAATGACCACAGAATGAGCTATATATAAACAAATATTCTGAACAATAATATCGCCCTAAACCCACCACGTAGCTCGCATACATGCAGTGATGACCTATCAATTTTTCAGTGACCAGGTTAGGATTGAAGTAAGCCTAGTGCTGGCGAGAGTTTATCAATTACTGCAATTCTGAAGCATGCACCATCCTCCGGATACATTCAATTATCTGGGCGACAATGGCTTGGTCCCACGGAATGGAGTGACCCCCCTTGTGCACGACAGTCTCCTTGTCGAATGACTGGCACATCTTGCCTAACATGGTAGACTGTCCGTAGTATGGATCATTTGAACCATAGATATGCGTTGTCGGGAGGCAAAGCTTCCTAGTCTCCGTGGGGCTGTACCGCCGGAGGAGTGGCTTTCCGCCCAGCTCAGGATATCGACCTCGATCTAGTAGCTCAGGGATGGTAGATAGAATTTCAGTCGAGACGTCCTCACCCGTGGCTGCATCCATAAATCTTCCGCTATCCATGACTCGGAAAGGTATCGATCCCACGTCAAACGGCATGCTGGCGCAAAAGAACACCGCACATCCGAACCGCATGTCATCGGATGGGCTGCAAATCAAGTATGCGGCGGCAATTGAGGCCCCCTGGGAAAAGCCCATGATCCCGTCAAACGGGCCATCATGTTCGATAGCCTCGTCGATCATTTCGAAAGCGCCCAGTAGCTGCTCTGCCACAGGGATGTCGAAAAACGAATAAAAAGGTCCTTGGGAAATTCCTTCCACTCCTGGAAAGCCCAGTTAGCGATGGTCTTCCTCGACTCAATGAAATTACCTGGACCGGCTTCCGCTTGGTGATCTCCCTGGAGGAAGGCGAATTCGTATTGAGAGCCCAAGCCATTCTGTACCGCTAAGAGCTGAGTCTCAAAGATTTCCGCACTGGATCCCATCCCATGCAGACAAAGGAAACGCATTTCGGTGGGATTTTGGAAATAAGCACAATAGGATATCTAGAAGTCTGTTTGCGAAAGGCTGCGGCAGATATATTGCCAATTCGGGGCATCTGTAACATAGCATCACATACCGGACCACCGTAAAAGCAACTATTGAGGTAGCTCAGAAAGACCGCAATAATTAAGGTTCCTGCATCTGCTGTGCTTTCTATTTCAGGATCTCCACTCAACGACGCGTCAGGTTCGCCGCTGATCAACGGCGGTCAAGAGCTTTGGCCCTTCAGTGTGCATATCTATAACGTCCAGTACCAAGTATCGCGATTACATGACACGTATAACAGCCTTGGCACTTACAGCTTCAAATTACTCGTTATGGTAAATACGTTGGGAAGGCCGGCCAAATGGACGTGATAAATTCAAAAGATTCAAATCTCTAAGTACATAAGAGTTCCACGGTGACTATCAAAATCAACGTATGATCTACAAGGAGACATTGAGATCACTTCACTCGAACCACCACTTTTTATTCCAATCTCTCGTTTATCATGCATTAGGTTTCAATATGCCAGACCTAAATCGAGATCAGGTCATGCCCATTGCAGTCGTTGGCATTGGGGGTCGATTCCCCGGGGATGCATCAAACCCAGACCGACTCTGGGAAATCCTCCTCAAGGGAGAGAGCACTCTTTCCAAAACCCCCAAAGACCGCTTCAATGTGGATGCATTTTATCACCCGCAAGCTGAGCGTCAAGGCACTCAGAACTTCCACGAAGGACACTTCATGAACCGCCCGATCGATGCCTTCGATGCCCCGTTCTTCTCTATTACACCTGCCGAAGCGAGGGCTATGGATCCCCAGCAGCGGATGTGTCTCGAAGTAGCGTATGAAGCTATGGAAAATGGTAGGCTCGGGGGGCCAGAGAAAGAGAACTTGCTTTCTAATATTTTGCAGCGGGTATACGGCTCAATCGAGCATCGGCCTCCAGCACCTCATGCTACGTGGGATGCTTCAACCATGATTACATGAATCTACTCAACCGAGACCCCGAGAATCTCCCGTTCTATAGCGCGACAGGTACCGAGGCTTCCTGCCTTTCGAACCGGGTTTCCTGGTTCTTCAACTTAGCGGGACCGAGTATGACGGTGGACACGGCGTGCTCGTCTTCGTTGATAGCGCTTCATCTTGCTTGTCAGAGCCTACGTACAGGGGAGTCTGAAATGGTGCGAAATCTCCACTTTTGAGGGCGTATTAATTACTGACCTAGACAGTCCCTTGTTGGAGGTGCTAATATTATGTCCTCTATGGAAATGAACATGCAACTATCCAATCTTCAGATGATCTCCCCTGATGGCAAGTCCCAAACTTTCGATGAGAAGGCTAATGGGTATGGTCGTGGCGAAGGAATCTGCTTCGTGGTCATCAAGTCCCTGGACAAAGCACTCAGAGATAGCGACGTTATCCGAGCCGTGATCCTCAATACTGGAAGCAATCAAGACGGCCACACGCCAGGACTAACCTTGCCTTCGAGAAACATGCAAAAATGCCTCATTCGGAAGGTCTATGAAGAGGCTGGTCTGAGAATGGAAGAGACTGGCTATTTCGAAGCTCATGCAAGTGAGCCGTGCCAAGGGCGGGGAGAACCATGTACTAACCGTCCATAGGGAACAGGGACAGCGGCCGGAGATTCGACCGAAACAAGAGCACTTGGAGAGACTATAGGAAAGTCGAGGTCAGCTGGCGAGCCGCTCTGGATTGGATCGATCAAGTCGAATATTGGCCATCTAGAAGGCGGCAGCGGATTGGCAGCTCTGATCAAGACAGTCTATGTTCTGGAGCAGGGTGTCATTCCGCCGCAGATTTGGTTTGACAAGCTCAACCCGCGGATTAGTCTGGAAGAGTGGAATCTCGCTGTCCCCACGCAGGTCACCCCCTGGCCGTGCTCGGGCCCCCGGAGAGCGAGTGTCAATTCGTTTGGATTCGCTGGTGCAAATGCACACATTATCCTGGAGGATGCGAGGTCTTACTTGGCGAGAAGGAATATTTGCGGTAGGAGCAGCTCCACTGGCTCTTTGGCAATCAGCCCCGTGCCATCCCAGACCTCGAATGATTCTGGTTTTGGACCAGAGCGAGATAAGGAGACCCCGACTAAGCCGTTTCCCCAGTTGCTCGTTTGGTCGGCGCATGAGCAGCCTGGCCTCAAGCGCGTATACGAGTCGTGGAGCCAATACCTTGAGAGTAAAGCGGGCACCCTGAGCCTTCTCGATCGCAAGAGACTTCTCACCGACCTGTCATATACTGCTGCGGAGAGACGAACGAGATTTCCCTGGCGCTCATTCACAGTTTGCTCCATGCCAGAGGGAATTATCAATGGGGCATCCAGGATCCCTCCTCCGGTGCGCTCTTCCCAGAGTCCGCGCGTGGCTTTCGTCTTCACCGGACAGGGGGCGCAGCACCATGCGATGGGTCGAAGTTTGATGAAATATGAGGTCTACTCCACCAGTATGAATGCCGCAGATGCACATCTCAAATCGCTCGGCTGTTCTTGGTCATTGCTTGAGGAACTCTCACACGATGCTGAGTCTTCCCGGGTGGGCTCAGCTGAGTTCAGCCAGCCGCTTTGTACTGCTCTCCAGGTCGCGCTAGTTGACCTCCTCCAAAGTTTGGGAGTCTGGCCACCTGAGGTTGTTATTGGACATTCCGGAGGCGAGACGGCTGCCGCTTATGCGAAAGGGGCACTCACACGAGAATCCGCGTGGACCGTGGCGTATCATCGCGGGCGCGTATGCACCATGGTCCCTGAGCTTGATCCAGAGCTTGAAGGAGACATGCTCGCCGCTGGTATAAGTGAGAACCAAGCACTGGAATATATCAATCATCTCAACTCTGGAGAACTGGTTGTGGCCTGCGTCAATAGCCCCAGCAGTGTCACACTCTCTGGGGATGTACCAGCAATCGTTGAGGCCGAGAAGATGATAAAGGCAGATGGCCATTTAGCTAAGCGACTTGGTGTCAACAGGGCATACCATTCATCCCACATGAAGGCTGTGAGCAAGCTCTACCGTCATCTTCTCAAGGATATATATCCACTACCGGAAAGCTCTGGTGGTCCCAAGATGTTCTCATGTGTCACTGGAACACTGATCAACAACTGTGATCTCGGGGGGAACTATTGGGTAACGAACCTTCTCAGCCAAGTCAAATTCACCCAGGCTCTTGGGGGGCTGATAAGCCATTCAAAAAGTGGAAGAGTGAACCATCGCAAGGGATATTGTTATGTGAGCTTGATGCTCGAAATCGGTCCACATGGTGCCATGCAAGGTCCTATCAAGCAGAATTTGAAAGCAACCGGGGCAAAGTGCACAAGTGTCTCCGTTCTGGACCGGAAGGAAGACGCTGCCCACTCCCTTCTGGAGGCAATTGGTGTTCTCTTTCAGCATGGTTACGACGGTGACATCGCCGCTGCAAATCGTCCAGGTGCAGATATAAGTCCGAGGCTCCTGGTTGACCTGCCACCATTTCCGTGGAATCATTCTAATCGATACTGGCACGAGTCGGCCCTTGTGTCGGACTATCGGTTCAGAAAGTTCCCCCGGAAAGACCTTCTGGGAGTACGGGACAATGACAACAACGAATACCAACTAAGATGGCGCCACTTTCTACGTCTCTCCGAGAATCCATGGATAGAGGATCATCAAGTCGAAAACAACATTATATACCCGGCTGCTGGTATGGTGGCGATGGCGATTGAAGCATGCAGAGAAACAAGTGAAGTTGACAAGATTGCCGACACTTATGAGCTTCGTGACGTGAGGATCAAAACTGCGATTATGGTCCCCAGAGGTGAGGAGGGTGTGGAGACCAGCATTCAGCTTCACGCAAGCTCAGATTCATGGCAAAGGTTCTCGATTTACTCCAGAGTTGGTAGAAGCCCGTGGTCCCTCAACTGCTCCGGTCTGTTGCGAATAAACTACAAGACAGACGGGAGGCCAGCAGGATTTCTCAATGAAGACGAGATTGCCACGGCTGTGTACAAAGCGGAATACGAGCGGGCTGGTCCAATCTGTACTGAATCTCTATCCACACACGACTTCTATGAACAGCAATCGGCACTAGGATTCCAATTTGGCGAGTGGTTCCAAAACGTTCAGGGCATCCGTAAATGCCCAGATCAAATGGTCTTTGCCGTTCGCACTCCGAATATCGCAAACAGTATGCCCCGTTGCTTCACCCATGACCATCTGATTCACCCATGCACGCTTGACTCCCTCATTCACGCGTCCCTTGCCCTTCTGAACAATGACCGGGCCAACGGGCCAGCAGTGCCCATCTCCATCGAGAGAATTCTTGTTTCGGCGGGTATTTCGTCCGATCCGGGTACCGTCTTCCGTGCACACTCGACTGCCCGACCAGACGGCCTTCGAGATTCTAAAATCACTGTTCGTGCATTGACTGGAGAACGGGATAGATTAGCCGTTTTGCTTGAGCATGTCAAAGTCGTGCGTCTGGGGGACAGTCCTGGTATCCAGGATCTGAAGTCGGGCTTGACAAAGATAGCGAGTAAGATGCATTGGGATGTGGACGTCTCCCACCTCAGCCCCCTCCCTTTCCCAACAAATTCCATCGTGTCAATTAAGGCAACCACTTCGCTGGGACGGTTATTTCAGCTTCTAGGACATAAATATCCAGATCTGAATATTTTGCAAGTCGGCGCAGGAAAAGGTCAAATCACAGAGCACATTGTCGAGTCAATCAAAGGAGCCAATGGCGAGTCAACTCCATGGTTTTGGCTATATACAGCCATCGACAGTCCTGGTTTTCTCGAAACCTTTCATAAGAGGTTTCAGTCTTGGGGTCCATACTTCAAAACAATTTCAATCATTCCGGACCGGCCTTGGGAAGAACAGGGATTGAGTGCGAACAGCTACGACTGCATTCTGTTCAATGCGGACAGCCAGGTTACAGCAGACAATGCCATCAGAAACGCAAAAGCATGCCTCAAATATCATGGGACATTGATCATTCTCCAACGCGACATCAGCGACGATTCACTGGCCTTGTGGACAGAAAAACTGCAAAGTCAGCAGTTCACTGGTGTGGAGTTGCACATGCGAGAAGACGCAAATGGGTCGCCCACATTTGTACCCTTCATGGTGTCTCGAGTCCAAGCGCAGTCAAAACAGCTTCCCAATGAGATCCTAATTATCAACCCTCCAAATGGTCATATATCTACGGAGGCCCTTGGGGACCGATTATGGGCTTTGGGGTGAGAACGGAATATGCAACACTTCACGAGACTCAAACAATGGACCTGAAAGGAAAACACTGCGTTGTTGCTTCTGACCTGGCTTGCCCTGTTCTGTTCGATATTGTACCGGAAGCCTTTCTACTGGTCAAGCGACTACTCCTCGAGTCAAAGAGTGTACTCTGGCTTACATCTGGGGCAACGATGGAATGCAGCAACCCAAAGTCAGCGCTGGTGTCGGGATTGTTCCGGGTCATCTGGCAGGAGCATCCAGATATATCTTTGACGACTCTTGATCTCGAAAGTTGTGGAGACATACAGGAAAATGTCGCCATTATCATGGAGTTACTCCGAGCTGAGACATCTGCGCAAATTGATCGCGAGTTCACCATCCGTGACGGCCATCTCATGATCCCACGCATTCTACCGGACCAAGGCCTTAATGATCTTACCT
The DNA here is from genome assembly GCA_911456345.1 of Penicillium egyptiacum. Classification (NCBI taxonomy): domain Eukaryota; kingdom Fungi; phylum Ascomycota; class Eurotiomycetes; order Eurotiales; family Aspergillaceae; genus Penicillium; species Penicillium egyptiacum. Next base: position 178,057 of record CAJVRC010000876.1, on the reverse strand, counting down.
CTACTCTTCGAGGAGGACCCAGGATCGAACCAGAGCCGTTGAAGCAGAAAGGAAGAGCACTTACTCTCGACCTGGGAACGCCGGGGGACTTTGACTCAATTTACTTTAGAGATGACTTGAACTATGAGGGGCCTCTATCCAGCCACACTGTGGAGATCGAAGTCAAGGCAGCTGGACTTAATGCCACCGACGTCATGTCGGTGCTTGATAAAATGATGAATCCTGCCCTTGGTCTTGAATGCAGTGGCATTGTTTCACGCGTCGGTCCAAAAGTCAAAAAATACAAGCCAGGCGACAGGGTCTTCACATGGTGTCCAGGGAGCTTCGCTAACTTTGTTCGAAGCCCGGAATGCATGGTGCAGCGCATGCACATTGGGATGACGTTCCAAACAGCGGCTGCTCTCCCGGTAAGTTACTGCACTGCATATCAAGCGTTGGTAGAGTGCGCCCGACTCCAGACAGGAGATAGGGTCCTCATCCATGCTGCCGCCGGCGGCGTTGGTCAGGCCGCAATCATGATAGCCAAGAACCTGGGTGCAGAGGTCTACGCCACTGTCAGTTCTGAGGAGAAGAAATTCCATCTGATGGAAACATACGACCTGCCACAACATCACATCCTGTACAGCCGGGATTTAAGTTTTTTCCAAGGTATCCTGCGGATCACGGAGGGGAAAGGCGTCAATATTGTACTCAACTCGCTGTCAGGGGAAGGTCTCCGACTGTCCTTCATGAGCGTGGCTCCATTTGGGAAGTTCATCCATATCGGGCAAAAAGACATCGGTGAGTTTGTGACCCATGAGATATACGCATAGTAAACTGATGCACGTAAAATCAAGGCGGAATCTTGACATGACCCCATTTACGAAAAACATTTCCTTCCACTCTGTCAACATTCTAGAACTATACCAAACAAGCCTTTCCTTAGCAGCAAAACTCTTCGGAAGCGCCATGGAATTTTACTACGAATTTCATTGTCAGCCAGCCGGTCCCCTCCACGTGTTGAACTTCTCAGAAATCCCTCATGGGTTGCGCCTTCTTCGTGGTGGCAAGCAAATTGGGAAGGTGGTATTGAAAGCAGGAGATGCTGATATGGTGATGGCAATTCCGCCGCCAATCAAGACCGCGCAGTTCCGGTCCAATGCTACCTATATTGTTGTTGGTGGGTTTGGAGGCCTCGGGGAATATATTGCCAAATGGATGGTGGAGCATGGCGCGCAGCACTTGGTCCTTTTGTCGCGCAGGGGCGCAGATCATCCAGACGCTCGCAAGGTTTTGCAGAACCTCGCGGCAGCTGGGGCAAATGTACAGGCATTTAAATGCGATATCAGCGACATTGAAAGCGTAAAAAAGGTCATGAAGCAGTGGGAGCTGGAGGGGTCCCGTCCAGTTCGTGGCATCATTCAGGCGGCAATGACCCTTGCGGTATATCAACCTGACCAATCAATCAAGTTACATACTGATTTCCTTACTAGGACGCGACATTCAGACAAATGACCCCGAAACAATGGACAATGAGCACTAATACCAAAGCCCTCGGGACATGGAATCTGCACTGCACTTCGCCCAGAGACTTGGATTTCTTCGTGATGCTATCCTCGGTGTCCGGAATTATTGGATGGCGTGGTCAAGGGAACTATGCCGCTGGTAATTCCATTTTTCAAGCGCAAACATGGCTCTTCTGACCTTTTCACAGGAAATACATTTTTGGATGCCCTTGCACACCACCGCCGTGCTCAGGGACTTCCCGCGGTATCCATAGATGTGGGTGCAATTTTTAACGTCGGATATGTTGCGCAAAATGCCAATATGAAAGAGAGCATGCGCTCTCTGGGACTAGTTGGCCTCGCTGGCGATGAACTGATTTGGATTATTCAAGTGGCGATTGCTGGCCACAATTCAACCGCCGCTCAGGTCATACTGGGTCTTGCAACTGGTGGTTATTTAGCATCAAACGGACTTGAGGAACCATACTGGTTCTCGAATTCGAAAGTGAGTCATCTCAGGCAAATTGGAGCCACAGAACAAGGGACAGATATCATTGGCCCAGGATTATCGGAGCAGCTCAACAATGCTCCCAGTATGGCTTCGGCGGCAGAGATTGTGTTAAATACGCTTCAAGCGAGGCTTGCCAAGCAGATGATGGTTGACTTGGAGGATGTCGATGCTTCCAGGCCTGTCAGTAGCTATGGGGTAGATAGCCTGACTGCGGTGGACATTCGAGCTTGGAGCTTGAAGGATGCCCAGGCGGACATCTCAATTCTGGATATTGTGAACACTGCCTCGATTGGTTCTCTGGCGCAAGTCATTGTGAAGAACTCGCGCCTTCTGGCGAGTCGGAAGTTGGAAGATGATGTAGTTAAATGAATTGCTAGGGGAACATTGCCGCCAGGTGCCGCTTCTATGAGCACGCTCAGGCTCGGGCTCACCGGACTGCTCACTTTCTTCATGTAACAGATCAGTAAGCACTCACTGCCACTTTCCTTTTCCTTTCTTTGCCCCTCAACTCTTACCTAAGTGTATACTCTCTTACCTAAGTGTATACTTGCTCTAACTCTATTCCTGACTATATACCTGCCAGGCATATATTCTACTCCCCTTAGAGGTCTAGGCTATTATTTCTACTAATTTATAGTAAAGTATCTAAGGTAATACTCGAGGACTTGATTAATCCTCTCCGTTTAGCTATCGGTTTATATATGAAACGCGCTCAAAAAGCGTAGTTTTATACTAGCCAAGTAGTATAGTCTTCTCCAAAACTTGCTAGTAAATAGCGCTCCGCGATCAGATACGATACCATTTGGTGGTCTAAACCTTAGTTCAACATCGTTATAAAATAACTCTGCCAATTCGGCTGCGTCTATAGCAGTCGAAACTGGGGTGAATAGTGACCATGTCGAAAAATGACCTACAATTACCAATATGGCATCAACTGGCGCCAAAAAAAGGGGTAGAGGAAACTCCTTCGCTCGCGGATCGGGTCAAATCGTGGCAGCTACTCGCACCCCCGGACGTGACCTCAAAGTACCGTGGGAAAAAAATCCACGAAGTGGATACCGCGGAAGAGGACGAGGCCGAGGATCAGGAAGAGGCGACTCCAACGCTCAGAGAAGATCTGGGACAACCGCTCCAAACTCCGATCCAGTGTGCCAACAGAGAAAAGACACCGATAACACCTCGAAAGGGGCCTGCTTCATTTGCGGAGATCCAGATCATTAGGCCAACGGATGCCCAGAAAACAAATTCTAATTCTTCATCTTTGGTTACCCGAGAAGAACAATGGACGGTAAAGGGAAGCGATGTGCGGCAAGAGCCTCTCAACAAGGGGACTCCCTCCCCCAAAAGACCCTCGCAACCTACAGAGGAAACTTATAGAAGAAACCCCTCTTGATAAGCTTTCTCGGGAGTCGGAACAGCCACTCCCCGCAACCGAATCAGCCCCGCATCAAGGGCTCAACGACCCAGAAGACGACGGTGATAACTCTGTACCCACGGCCCCGTTGCCAGGAACTACACAACGACCCCATGAAGTAGCAGGTCTCTCCACCGTTACGGAGCAGCACAAAAATCAGTCATTCTCCAGGAACCCCCATCGACCTCCAGCTAAAAGAGCTGGGAGCAAAAGACCAGAGACTCGAGTATGAGAGCCTACAGCGCTGGCGAGTTGAACATTGGGGGGGAGAAACGTATGGTATTCTTTCTGCAGAGACTAATTCTTGCTAAGTCCAAGTTCTCCCGGAAAGGCACTCTTGTACCTTTTCGTCCCTGAATCGTGCCCGTCACGATGATATGTTCAGCTAGCTTCCGAGTCCTCTTTCAGATACCTGCGGTTGTCAGGATAATCACATGGTCGATCCTTGCCAACCATCAAAGAAGCTCGAGACGGGGAGGTTAAATGTATATCAAGATCCTGGTTCCGCCTCCATGGCGCTTTTCCTTTACAGCTAACCCGAATCCTATCTAAAGACGACTAGCTTTTAATTAAATTAAAGGAAGAGCGGAGCTTACTATAGAAGCGAATCGTAGAGTATTTTCCTAGAAGGTCGGAAGGTTCCCTCTAGGTACGCTATTATATACGCCTTAAGGGTTACAAGGCTAGAAATTCTAGGTATTCTAGGCGGAGTTCTAACGCGAGGAGCGATTCTTTACATAGAGGCGCACCTTACGAGGTAGTTTAAGCCGCGGGTAGTAAGAGTAAAGGCACCGAAGAAGGTGTGTTAAGATAGCGATATAGTTAGTCTACCTCGGCGTAGGTAAACGGTAGACCGCTATTCCCCGGTTTAAGTTAGTAATAGAGTCTTTATTAAATATTAGTTAAATATATCGCTAAGTTGTAGTCTTCTTCTCTTTAGCGCTTCCTCTTATAGAGTCGACTTCCGATACTCAATTATTCTCCTATGCCCTATTCGACGTGGTTTGTTTAGCAATAGTCGAACCTCACCAGGTTTCATAGTTCCGAAGAACGGTAATGGTCTCTCCGCAGAGTCTCCAACTGCTCTGGTATTAAAACACAGCTTAGCCTTGCTTTTATGCTAATGGCGACACTGTTTTCGAATGTAATGTGTGTCTCGTAAAACACGGCCCGCACAGACCACCTGATTATCTCCGCCAACTTCCCCGGCCCCTTTTCACTCAACTCCCATGCCCCATCTCCCTACAAAAAAAAATCACATCATGTCGGCAAAAAGGCGCACTTTAGAGTTAGGCAATGTCTTGGTGGTCGGAGGCTGCGGCTTCCTGGGGTGGCACATTGTCGATCACCTGCTGAATTTCCCCTCCGAGACCGACCCCAGTTACGCTCTGCCGAAGCCGGTCGGCGATGCGCGCTTCGAGTACCCAACTCTGGGATCGCGCTACCCGGATTACCACTCGACTGTCTCCGTCGTTGACTTGCGCACCACCAACAACCGTCTTCCAGGCGCCAAGTACTATGAGGGCGACATCACATCCGTCGACTCCATGTTGGAGGTTTTCCGCGCTGTCAAGCCCGATCTTGTTATTCACACTGCGTCACCATCTATGATTGAGGGCAACAAGCCCCTGCTGCACAAGGTTAACGTGGAGGGAACACGGACGCTCCTTGAGGTTGCTGGTGGTGAGCATGGCGATTGGGGTGGTAAATGCAAGGCGTTTGTCTACACTAGCTCCAGCTCGGTGGTCCACGACACACAGAGTGACCTGAAGAATGTCAATGAGGAATGGCCTTATATCCGGGGCCCTGCGCAGAAGGAGTACTACTCCGAGACTAAGGTGAGCTCCTATTACTTTTTAAATCGGAGTTTAATCAGGACCAATCACTAATCAGACCCCTTGCGTCTATCAAGGCCGATGCCGAGGAACTCGTCCTGAAGTACAACAAGAAGTCACCCAACGCGATGCTGACAGCCGCTATCCGCCCGGCCGGAATCCACGGAGAGAAGGATACAACAGTCACACACAAGATCTTGGAGCACGGATCCCAGGCTTCGGACAGAGTGCTGCGAATGCAGCTCGGCGAGAACGACAATCTGTTCGATTTCACCTACGTCGGCAATGTGGCTTACGGCCACCTGCTTGCTGCGCACCGGCTTCTCGCGAGCTATGACCTTATTGCGGCTGGCAAAGGCGGGCCCCTTGACTACGAGCGCGTGGACGGCGAGGCTTTCAACATCACCAATGATTCCCCCGTCTATTTCTGGGATGTCACTCGTGCAATGTGGGCTCTTATCAACCGTGTCGTGGAGCCGGAGCAGGTCTGGGCTCTGCCCGAAGGTCTCCTTCAGACTGTCGGTGGCATCGCTGAGACTGTTATGGGATTGTTTGGCAAGACCCCGCGTCTCACTGCCCGGACAGTGCGATACTCATGCATGACTCGCTACTACTCGACTGAGAAGGCCAAGTACCGCCTGGCTTACTTGCCTGTTGTGCCCTTGGATGAAGGAATTGCCCGTGCCGTTGGATACATTGTTGCCCAAAAACAAGCGGACGCAGGAAAGAAGGCACTGTAATTTTGAAATTAGATCATGAGATTCAAAGGCATCTTATGCTGTATTAATATGATATAATACATCCATCCATGGATCTTACACAATGCACGTGACTTCATTATCTAATAGGAATGTGGGCCATTGGTCCATCAGCCTGTGCACCTTCCCATGGTTCCGTCAAAAATGTGTGGCTCGCAGTGTAAATGGTCACGTGGAAGTGGATGGGCTTGTATGTATGCCTTACTAGTGCTGCAACCCGACAAAGACATCCCGCAAAATTTGATTTAATAACAAGCGACCCTCCTATCTCGCCCTACAACTCATCAGAGTTCAAATCTCAAATTGCCGTGACAATGTCTGATCCCGATAAACAGTGTTCGGGGACTGATTGCAACAATGAAGCTAGGACATTGCAATGCCCGACTTGTTTGAAGTTAGGCGTCAAAGGCAGCTACTTCTGCAATCAGGATTGCTTCAAGAGGAATTGGGTGGGTTGAATCAACGGACATTCTTCTAACTGAAATCTAACATTGATCCTATCCAGACCACACACAAGGTGGTTCACAAGACACAAAATGGTAGCCACCTCATCTAGGTGGGATGCACCAGTTATTCATTCTCTAATTGCGATATAGCTAGCCAACTGTATGACCCTTTTCCGGCATACCCATACACTGGCTCTGTCAGACCTGTATACCCACTCTCCCCGCGACGACCTGTTCCCAAAACAATCAAGCACCCCGACTGGGCCGAGACTGGCATTCCAAAGCGTGAGATGCGCCTAAGTAGGTCAAAATGGGACCTCTTAGATGTAAAGGGTCAGGAAGCCATGCGCAAGGTGTGTAGGCTGGCTCGGGAAGTACTCGACATAACTGCTGCGGCTATGAAGCCTGGCGTGACGACAGATTACCTTGATGAAATCTGCCATAATGCTTGCGTCGAGCGAGAGGTGAGTTAGAGTTAACTTTCACTACTACGTTAACCTTCCATTACTTTATGAACCATGCCAAGTTTCTCGCTAAAACCTGGAGCAGTCATATCCTTCTCCGCTAAACTACAACCACTTTCCTAAGTCGTTGTGTACATCTCCAAATGAGGTTGTATGCCATGGAATCCCCGACCAGCGCATTCTTCTTGATGGCGACATTCTTAACCTCGATATCTCTTTATATCATGGCGGATATCATGCCGATGTGAACGAGACCTACTACATCGGTGACAAGGCTGAAGCGGATCCGGACTCGATCAGACTTATCGAGACCACGCGGCAGACCTTGGATATGGCTATCGAGATAATCAAACCAGGTGTCCCGATTCGAGAGTTTGGTAAGATCATTGAGAAGCATGCGGCCTCTAGGGGTCTTGTCGTCGTCAAAACTTGGGGCGGCCACGGTATCAACTCAGAATTCCACCCTCCTCCTTGGATCCCCCACTACGCGAAGAACAAGGCTGTGGGGACATGTAAACCTGGTATGACGTTTACGATCGAGCCTATCCTGGCTTTAGGCGGTAACCGAGAGGTGTATTGGCCAGATGATTGGACAAACGTTACGGTGGATGGCAAACGGACAGCACAGTTCGGTGCGTATAGACCCTTTAGAGACCTGCTGTTAGCTCAAGACCCATGGTTGGCTTAAGACATATTGTTGGCTCAATATACTAACCTGAAAACCGATAGAACATACCATGCTTGTCACGGAAACAGGCGTCGAGGTCTTGACGGCGAGACTGGCGAACTCCCCAGGAGGGCCAATCCCCATACCAGAAGTTGCGAACGGAAATACAAATGGAAAAGTAAAGCAATAATGCTATGGGTGAGTGGAAGCTGGTCAAAAATGGATTGCGGAGTTGAAAGGCCGCAAATCCGGTGTATCAGCACTGACAGGTGTCCCCATCCAGTCCTTCGTGCTGTCTTTGCGATCTTCACCTCGCCTCTTCCAAGCCGAATGGGATGTCGATTTACATACATATTCTCATATCCCCCCATCTTGCATGATTAAGGTCTCGTGATAGACTCATATAGCCAGGATTACGCTGTTATACTACGCCCAGATCTCTTATGCAGTGGTTCATGGGCAAATTTATGAATACCTAAAACTTCACGATGTTGAGCTTCGGATTTTGCCACCTTGTCGTCAAGATGTTTCGATTCTCCATTTCTTCGGAACAGCTCATCGACGCCATCAAGTCGAGTTGCAAAGGTTTGTTTCTTTTGGTGAGCTGAGCACTTGCGGGATACAGCTCCATGTTATCCTTTCTCCATAACCAAGTAAAATGATGTGTACTATACTTCTTCTACCTTCTTTCTACCTTCTTACTATATAATATTAGCTTTCAATGCGCACCGCAATCCTCTTTCGCTGTACGGTAAGAACGCGGTTCGATGTTAAATTATACCCATTCGACCTAAGCAACATTGAATATCACAACCGGAGTCTACCAAGACCATACCTCACCATAAAGGGTTGAGGTTGGCTATTCGCATGCGCTGAAAAACAGGAATATCTTAACTAACTACCAGCATTGAATTCAGAATATATAATACACATAAACCCTTCACACCCCGTGATATTCGACCTGTGGGTCATTCACCAAGTCCTGCTATTCGAAGAGGGACCTTGAACTTGATGGATGGGAACTTCACAGCCTTCCCCATTGAGCCGAACAAAAGAGTAACGCCCAGTACGTAGGAACGTGATAGACAACACGATTCAAAAGCAGGAACGAATGCCTTTGACGTTGGAAGAGATATTGGAACGACGACCGAAGCCCTGTAAAGGCGCCTAGGCGTTGAAGTAGCGGTATGGGTGTGAAATTCAGATCGTCCTTCGTCGGAAATGATCTCGAAGTACTCCGTTAGCGGGAATTCCTTCCATCGCGTCGAGGAGAAGTCCAAGTCGCCCAAATGAACGGTTGAGGAGTGAGTGGCTTCTTCACTCTGGCAAACTGGGCCTGATGGGAAGGACGAAAAGGAACACTCCGCGCAGTGGTATGAGCCACCACTTTCTTGGAGACGGAGCGAAGTGGCGGCGGCTCATTATTCCTGACACGAACCATAATACCATTGCAAGGACAGTAGTAGAGCATTTGACTTCATCGTGATACGCCGCGCTGAGATGAATTGGCTGAGGCTCTAAGGCTTCAACATACAACGTTCCTTTGGTATCATGATTGTGTACTGTTTTGATGGTCTGTAGTTCCTTCGTGTAGACTGGTCGATCATCGAAAGTGCTGACGGGTGACTTCTCCTTCACACCCGGGAGGATTCGAACGGCCAATTCTGCAGATTTCCCGGGCTGGTAGGGCCCCTTGTTCTCTTTGGTCTCGTTTAAAAGTCTCGCCTGGATAGAATAGCTGATTCTAAAATTGGTAGACGATAGATCGTCGAACTTTGAATGTTTCTCCTTGAGTGTCGAAGCATATCCGAGGGTTGGCGGAGGCAGTAGATGAGACTGAAGGGCATCCTAGTCTTCTCCATGCCGGCAGATGCTCACAGGAAGCTCAGTCTTATGACAAAAAGGAACGGAATTTTGTACAAGTACCCGGCCTTCAAGTTCTGGGGCGTCGAGAATGCGGCATCCTCGGTAGGTTGGGTTAACTCCAACAAAGTCTTTTTTCTGTATGTTTTGACGGGCAACATGACTCCGTCATTCTCGATCCGTGATTGACCTAGGGAGCTATGTTAATCTCAGATATCAACATGAGATCGGAATTTGCTGACCTCGGAATACGATTTCAACCATGCCCGGTTGAATGACATCCTTTGTTTGGATCCATACATATCCCTCTAGGTGCTCGCCTGTAGAATAGAAGTGACGCCCGGTTCCATGCTCACACAACTCTATGCAAACGCTCACGCGGAATAATCTGATGAGCCTTGTCATAGATTCGGATTGCAAAGTTTTAGAATGACAAGGGAAAACACTCGATAAAGAATCGAAGAATCGTAGACTGTATTATACAACGGACTGGATTTGCCTTCGGTCCCACTTTTGGCTTACAACCAGACGTATACTTGATGAGCTTACTTCTGGTTCCACTTTAGATCTTTCTTAGCCCATACCATGGTCGTGAAACTCCCAGAGGGTGGTCAGCTAAGACCCGGCTGCTCTTTTGCCTAGCGTTGGGATTCAAGATGAACGCACCTTTACAGTCGACAATTGAGTCATTTTACTTGGTATATACAAAAATATTCAAATCCAATTCTTCAGTCTTCATCAAGGCTTGATGTAAGAACTAACTAGTGATTTCTCTCTTAGGTTATCGGGGCGTGTGACGTTTTGGGTTCACCCGGGTACCTGTACCCGGACCCGTAGATCAAGTGGGCTATCAACGGATGGCCATTCCGAATTTCTTTTCACGGACCTGTTTTGAGTTATAGTCTAACCCAGGTCTAATATGAGCAGATACCATGGCTAAGAGGTCCCACCTCCCGAGGTCGCTTTCGGTGTGAGTCAACAGGGCATGATAAGATATGTAACAGAATCATCCCAAACCCTTGCTTAGGAAGTCGCTACCACACTCTACTATATAAACTAGTTCGAGCTCACTGAAACACATATATTTGCTACCAGGACTCGAATTCTATATCCTCTCTTCACCGTGTCTGAGTCTATTAATGTTGTTGGCCCCTTTCAACTACACGCATGTGCTAACGCATGCTGTCCACGAAACCTACAGCTTAAATACATATGATATCAGCGTACTTCCATATCTTTAGTTTTCACGGGTCCTCGTGCTAAAGCTAGGTCAAAGCAAAATTTAAAGGAGGTCCAATTGCATGTCCCGACAGAGCCACTAGCTCGAGATATGAGATAATATTATAGATCTGCTTAGTTGACTTAAAGGCCTAAAAAAGAATAACTTACTTATAGGATAGAACCGATCAACCTTGACATATTTCTACTCGGATAATGTGGAAATAAAGAATTCTGGATGAAGAGGATAGGTAGGCTAGAAAATATATCGAATAGGGTCAAATCTTACTCCGAAGGGTACCTTTTTCCAACCACTATAGCGTAGCTGAATATAAAGTCACTCATATTTCTTATTCCTCACACCGGATAGGTATCTGTATATCCTTCACTACATGCTGTCATAGCCGTATCTCTTACGCTTTTTCCCATAGACCTAGATACTACGTCACCGAACCTCTATCTTGGTAGATAACACGTTATATAATAGCGCTTATAGGGACCTTCTGACCAACTTATGAACTACTGTATCTAATTCATATTGACTTCTAACCATTTGCAATTTCTCCTAGATTAACCCTATAATAAATCAATCTTAGCCTCTCGGTCTTCCTGTTTATTTTCAGAGAAATACTTAACTAGGCACCAATATCGGTCCTGAGACTGGGAACACTTTCTGTTGGTCCGTTAGGAAGTTATGTTGCATGTAGTAGCCGTAACGTCTGTTGATGTCGACCATAGGCGGCCCACCATAGCGACGACTTCCCTTGGTCATCGACCGCATTGATATCGGTACCGGAATAACGTAGCAACAACGCCACAATTTTATGGCATCCATAAGCTGATGCGAAGATGAGGGCGGTCCAGTGTTGAGGTCCTCGATCGTTGACCGCGATCCGGTTCCCTTAGCTGAGAAGGAGAGAGACGATAAGGTAATTCCCGTTGATGATAGCCACCTGAAGTGGGGTTGTTCCAGTAAGGCTTTTCTGATTAATATTGACTGATTTTTGATGCAAAATAAGGTTGACCACTCGGTAGTGAAATACGTTATGCGCCGACAGATGTTGGATGCCTGATATGTTAGGCAGCGAATGTGACAGATCCTGATTGTAACTAGTTAGATAGCTAGTCAGCTTCTCTCTCTTCCTCTCTCTTCCTTTCCTCTCCGTCCTTTTCACCCCATAGGAATCAACACATTGTTTCTCTATTGATCTCAATTGTAGTGAGATTCCAAGACATGCTCACATGAAAAATTGCAGGATTATCTTGTGTGGGTCGTCCACGAGGGCAGACTCTTACGCTATGACCGTGTATCGTCTTGTTTGTCCTCTCCGTTGTACGTCTTCGGTTCCTCGAGCGCTGGGGTCATGGCTAGTTGACGTGGATGTCATGGTGGGATTATTGTTGTCTTGTCAGTTCTCTCTATCGTCGGTTGTCTTTGTCGTTATTGTCAGGGTTGGTGATAGATGAAGGGGTTGGTTGTATGATAGCGATAGTATGTCAACAAGGCGGTAAACAATTGCCCACGCCTGGTCCGCAATAAACTGCACCGGTGTTCGCAGAGAAAAAGACAAGGGGAATCGCTTATTCCACGTCGAGAAATGTCCAAGCTGGCAAAGGGGGTGGCGGAGAGAAAGAAGGTTCGTTCTGGAGAGAGACAGAGAGCGACGCTATCTACATGGCGAGGCTGGTTAGGTGACCGTCTCCCTGACAAGTGGTCTTTGATATGACTACGGCTCAGTAGGCCCCTACTAAGCCGATGCCTGGTATTTGGTAGTATGGTACAGTGGATTCCCAGAGCCTGTGCACACCGCCGGCTCCTTTCCTTTATAGGTAGTTGTTCGTAGGGAATGAAAGAGATGAAGAGTATCAACGAATGTACAGTATTGATCTCTAGAGAGATGTTGGAATTAAGTTGAGGTGGACTATGGAAGACTAGATATACCAACATACAGGTAGAAATAGGTCATGTCGTTGAAATATTATGGGAATAAAAATATGGCATTTTGGGGCGCGTCATTCGTTTGTGTGCGTCACTTGCTTGTGGGTTATGTTAGTCTTTCCCTTCATGATAGCTTCAATCACGATGTTCTCTCAGCCCTTCTTTTTCTGGCAATCTCTATAGCCGTCAGCTTCCACTACGCTATTTCCTGCGACCTCCGTCAGGTTCAGGCGTGACTGTCCACTGTCCAGAACCGCGAACGCATATCTCCACCGGCTAACCGCGGAAAGCTGGTATAGTTCACGGAGTTATCAGCCGGTGACATCAGTATGTATAGATTACCGGAGCTATCTGCCCATGATATCAGTACGTATAGATTACCGGAGCTATATGCCCATGATATCAGTACGTATAGATCACGGACCTGTCTGCCCATGGTATCAGTACGAATAGATCACCGGAGCTATCAGCCTGTGACATCGGGATATAAAATGTCAAGGTTGACAATGGGGTGACAACTCTTGATGAACATTCATACTTTTGTCCCACGTCGAGATCCAGGCCTTCCATCAACAATGAAAACCATTTTGCGTCGTCTTCTCACACTGGGAGTATCGGGCGTCAGCCTGGCCGGGGTCGGGCAGAAGGAAGTTGAGGTGCTACGATTCTATGCACCCGGGGACGTGACGACAGACTCGCTGCACAATATCCACGTCGACTTCCTGGACAGGCACTTTGAAGGTCCGCTGCAACTTGTGTATGGTGAATGCAGCATACAGACCCCAGCACAGGGTCACCATGACATTGGGAGCATGTTCGTCCCGCGAGAGGCCCAGCCAGAACGCTTCGTCTGGGTCACTCCCTCCGACGCACCCCATTCACACTGCCTCCATGCATTCTCCGGCTCTACGCTCGTTGGCCGCTCCTCACCCATCACAGTGTCGTCGCCTGTCACTAAGCGCGAGAGCATCGCGGACGTGGCAGACACCATGGGTCCGTGGTTTGACGGGGTCGCGTACATGAAATCTACGAATAACAGCGCGGCGTTCGTCGCGAAAGCGAAGAACTCGTCCATCGCGATCCTCGGCGGCGGCATTTCCGGGCTAATGACGAGCCTGCTGCTCGAGTCAGTTGGGATCCACAACTGGCACATCATCGAATCGTCAGGACGGGTGGGCGGCCGTATCCGCACCAAGTATCTGAACAATACCCGCCCCGACCAGTACCAGTATCAGGAAATGGGGCCAATGCGATTCCCAGTCAATATCACGTACGCCGACACGAACGAGACACTCGAGATTCAGGACCACCGCATGGTATTCCAGCTAGCGGACGTCCTTAACCAGATGAACGCTGGCAGACCGGATCTCCAGCTTAAATTTATTCCCTGGATCCAGAGCAGCCCTAACGTCCCTGCGGACTCGGGAGGTAGCCGTCTACCGAACGGACAGATCCCCACCGCCGCGCAAGTCGCCGCCAACCCGTCGCTCGTCCACAAACCCGCTTCATCCAATGCCACCGCTGTTGGAGACGCAAAGGCGGCGTACGAGAGCTTCACAACGTTTAACCAGCGGGAAACAATCCGCAAGATCGCGACTAACATGTACCAAGCCCACAAGGAGGCCATCGAGACCGGCAAACTGCACTGGTCTGAGGCCGGATACTTGCGGTATGCGCTGGGGTATGACGCCAACATCACGGACTACGTCGCTGGAATCGCCGAATCGACCCGCTCCATCGCTGGAAAGACCATCACCCCGATCTGGGGCAATCTCTTCGACGACGTCTACTTTGCTGCAACCAAGTGGCTCACCATTGATAAAGGCCTCGAGTCTCTGTCGCGTGCATTTTATCCTCATGTCGCCGCGAAGACGACGTTCAACCGCACGGTAGAAGGATTGTCGTACAACCAGACGTCAGGCAAAATCGATGTTACATGGCGGGATGACCCCCTGCAAACGGCTCCAGGGATGAAAGAGTACGACTATGCAGTGGTGACCGCGCCGTTTAGCAAGGTGAGGCTGTGGAATCTACCACGGTATTCATCTCTGCTTCGCCGCGCGATCTTATCACTGAACTACGAGCAAGCCTGCAAGGTGGGACTGCTCTACAAAACCCGGTTCTGGGAGCATCTGGACAACCCAATCTTCGGCGGCTGCGGCACCGTCGACCTCACAGGCGTCGGCACCGTCTGCTACCCGTCATATAACCTAAACGGCACTGGGCCAGGCGTCATCCAGGCCTCGTATGTCGTTGGCATGCCGGCACGCTCCACCGCTGCCCTCAGCCGCGAGGAGTATGTCGCGCTCGTCCAGCGCGCTATGGTCGAAGTGCATGGCGAGATCGCTGCAGAACAGTTCACCGGCATCTACGATCGCCAATGCTGGGAGTTCGACCGGCACGAGGCGGGCGCATGGGCAAGCCCGCTAGTGGGACAGCAGGAGCTATATCTGCCGGCTTACTTTCAGACGGAATTCAAGACCATTTTCGTTGGCGACCACACGAGCTACACTTATTCGTGGATTTCTTCGGCCCTCGACTCGACCGTCCGTGGTACCACGCAGCTACTACTTGACCTAGGCTTGGTAGATGAAGCTAAGTCAATTGTGAACACCTGGATGGGCCGGTGGATCAAGCTATGACCTTTATGAGATGTTTCTTCTATACTTTATCTTCATAGATTTTCCATCTAGTTAATCAATAAATCCAGACTCTGCAAATGATAATGGATACACTTCTTTCCACTTCAAATCCCAGCACCCCCCCTTTCCTCCATGAGAATCAATCGACAATCGAGCAAGACCATGCAGCAGCTGTCCCACCGAATCCTCCGACTCCAGCATCTCCCTCCCGTCTCAGTAGTCTTTGGCAAGACAAAAGACCTTAGATACGTTCTATCTTCTTAGCCATAAGCTAACGCGCTCCGACGTCCGATTCTCGTCCTCGTTAGACCACGTGTAACTCACACTCAAGCGCAGCAAGACAGACCACCGCCACGAAGGAGTACAGATTATTCTTGCAAAGACAGGAGACGGAGCGTGCCCGGTTGAGGCACTTCAGAAGCTGCTACTTCTCGATCCCAGAGGGCCCGATGCGGCGACGCCCCGTTGTTCTCCTTCCATAGAAGACCATTCAGTCGCACTAACTTCCTCTCGACCTTGAGAGACGGACAAACGGCTACTCGGGCCACAGTTTTCGGACGGGTGCGGCTCAGTATGCACACGATAGTGGGATACTCGACGGCCAGATTCAGGTGCTAGGGAGCTGGACCTCGGAGGCATTCAGGGTGTATTTTACAACGAACGCGTTAGTTCTGTACAAGCTTAACAACCAGTTCCAGACAGGCTCGCCGGCCCCGCTGTCTCTGCTACTTCTGCCACCGTCCCCTCCACTATCCTAGTTTGGCCCGGGTCATTGGGCCCTATCTGACGCTACGGTCTAAGACCGCAGCGATAGGTGACGCGTTACGGCCACACTATACTCTCCTTGTCCCTCTTGACTGCGTGAGGTCACCAATAAAATGTTAATTTTTTTAGCGCCGACATCTCTTTAAGGTGTTTTATTTACCCCTTTTCAAAGCTATTACAGAGTATCTATTCCATAAGATGGCTAGTTCTTGGTTCCAACCACCCCCATTCGCGGTTATTAATCCTGAGGCTACTCCCTCTACGCAAGCTACAGCTAATGCTGAGTTAGAGATTAATCGTATTATTTACGATCTGCCATCTGTAAGTCATAAAATTTCATCGTGTTTTACATATGCTAAGTTTTTATTAAACAGCGACGAAGTAGATCGCCCTTTGAGTCTTCAGTGTACCAGCATTGTATCGATCCAGATCAATCATCTGATGTCAATTCCGATCAAGACGATGAAGAAAATAGAAGTACCTTTGGTTCTATATAGCTCCTTCAAACGCAAGAATCATCACAGATGGGACTAAAATTAGCAATAGCACCGGAGTGCCCGGACACAGACGAGGATGGGATTTTACATATCATCGACACCTCAGCAAATCCACTCCGGGATGTTGAAAGCACCTCTGCCAGCGTCAATCAAGTTTGTTCTAGGCTTATGTCGTCGGTATGTTTCATATATCCCTAGCATATGTTAACATTACTGGTTACCATAGGTTCAATTTTCGACCAAACACCTCCAAAATCAACGCAAATCTATACAAAGCTTCTCCAAAAAGAAGTATTAGTATAGGTCAGGTATATGTTAAATATATCGGTAACTTACCAGGCGCTTGCTTTTTACACATGTCAACAGTAACCGTCCGAATTCCATTACAAGAATCATGTCTCCCAAACTGATATGCCCATCGAATCTGCTTTCGGCCAACATCCCCAAGAATCTTGAAGATTTTCTCAAAAAGGACCCGATAAGCAACACGAGGTTCGAGATTTATAAATGCATAGACATAGGTATTTAATCCTAAGATTAGCATAGCGTCAACATATGTTTAGTATTTATAAAACATCAGACGAAACCAGACTTTTTGCATGTTCATTCCACCCAGAGACTTAAAAAGCCTTAGTCTGTCCCTGAGTCATCTTGAAAACAAGATCCATTTCAAGATGTCGTACGCTTTGAAAAAGCTTAGCTTGTTCGTACGTGCAACATATGATTAGATAGTGTTCCCGGTGTGACGGTTGTGACTTGCTAAGCCAGGGAATAACTTCATTCTGCGGGATTGGCGCCTGAGGTATCTGTTTGGGATGTTTGCCTGTCTGCTGTGCACTTGAGCTCTCTCTTTTGAGGATCTTCCCTTTTTCCTCTTCCCTCTTCAGCTTCGATACTTTCGTCTAATGGTACCGAATTGATCCGTTCTTTTTGACTGACCCGTAACACCCGGTTCTCGCCAAAGAAATAGACTTCGCGAATCCGTTGATCATCAACGTTCTTTGTTAGATCGAACTGGTATTCACACCATACCCCAGCAAGCCTTGTACCTTCTGGATAATATAGTAGTCTCTGCTTATGAATTAAATCAGTTACTTTATCCTCAATGTGTAAGCTCTTGTGGATATATCGAAGCTCAGAATCACCATATTGACGTAGGAGCTTTGCAAAAAGAGGCGAGACCATCAATTTACGTGCCGTTAACCCAAGGATATCCTGTGTATTGATTGCCTCCGCAATTTCCTTATCAATTTCATATAGTAGCTTTGTGGGTGGTGGTGGGGCATGCGAATGGGATCCTCGGCAAACAAGAAAGAAAAATTGAAACAGTCCCACTAGCACGGGATATAAAGATCAAACTTAACAGTGCAGGTAATCTGTGTTTGTTGACCTACACCATCTGCATGGATTGAATCTAATATACGATTAGTATATATTATGCATATGTTTAGCATATCAAGAATATGTCCTACCACAACGGCGACGCCTAGCTGAACGGTGCGCCACAAAATAGCAATTATCAGTCCCACAACTAGTGGCTCGTAGACCATCCTTGCGTCTACAACCGATAGGTTAGTCATATACTCTGGATGTGAATAGGAATAGGATAATATACCTTAGAATTGCAGTTAATAATGCTTGCTTTGGGCCCACTGCCTCGTTATCATTAAAGTGGCTGCTTTCGCTAATCCTAGTATGATGTGGAGCGTTAACCCACCATTCAATAAGAATCTTTGAAGCCTTCGAGGTTATTGAAGGAGCACACTTCATATATCTGCAATCAAGTTGTACCCGGCACTATTCCCTATTACAAAGATTTACGCGATCTCCTGGTCAACCAGGGACACCTCGCGATGGACGCACAGGTCCTCAAAGTCTCCGACGTTGCTCTAACTTTTATCTACTAGAAACTAATAAGCGCTAAGATCGGAATAAATTATATCCTTTTTATAGACAAAGGCCACTACCTTAATAGCTTATTAAGCGATACGATATTTAGTATTACTCTTTAAAGGGGTTTTCTTTAAATAGGATTTAAGGTCGCTATTATATTTATACTATAAATCGATAAAATTATCGCCCTAGCGAATATACTAGGTAATCCGTTTATATTTACCTAGGTGATCGTATATACGGCCTTCGATATCTATAGTACGAATACTATAGATATATGTAAAGGTATACTATTTCCAGGTGTATAGCCTATCAACCGGGTAAGATACTATAGCTTAGAGGAGAACACAAATTGAAAGAATACTATACGTTTCTCCCCCCTACTATTCAACTCGCCTAACTAATAGGACTAGCCTAACAACTAGTATTTCTTTACAATTGTGAATTAACCGATGCTAATAATATTTTATCGGTAGGGTTACTTAAGTTCACTACGGAACCTACACTTTTTAAACTAGTTAATGATTATCGGATATTAGTTTCCCCTAGCGTACTAAAATCATTATACCTAGAAGGCTAGTTAATTTAGGTCAACTAGGGGGACGGTCGGCTTAGATAGGCTTCCTTTCTTAAGAAAATCTAGGAATCCACTTAGCCTAGTCAGGCTCGACGGCCATCATATTCCAGGCGAACACCGAGACGACTCAACACCACTTCAACTGAGACCACTTCTTGAAGTCTCTTTGCAGTCTGCAAAATCCATCTTGCGTACCCTTTCAATGTTACATGAACAACCCCATTCAGGTGCGATTGGCTTTATTTTCACGGATTTAAAAGAAAAATAACTAACCTTTTTCAGAACCACTATTCCCTTTCGGACTAGATTACCTTTTTTTCATCTACATTCATTGTCGTTATAGCACATTTTATAGATCCATCGTTGGTGGTGGATATGCAACATTATGTGACAAATGTCACTCATATGTTAAGCGATATGGCTGGAAAGGGGAACGCAATGGCCCGCTTGCGGCAAAAGGAACTGACCCTCCTACAACAAATGAAAGAAGCCGTCATCGGAAGGGAAACCGGGCGACCCGATTTTACACCGGATCCTTCTAGTACTATACACGCCTTTTCACCATTTCAGTCGACGGGTGAATGGGTCGGAGCCACGGAGGATATTAGTGTGAACCATACGCAGATACTGAATCTGGCTCAGCAGCTGGATGTTTTGAACGGCAGCGACTGGGACATCAATTTTGGCATTGGGGGTGACTCATGGATATAGTGCGAGTGATGCTTCCAGGATCTTCTGTTTTATGTACAAGCGCCCAAGACAAAACCACTCTCACTCGTACGATCACCTTGTTCGACAATGAAAGCCATCGTTCCAGTATACTACGCGTTTCCCTCGACCAGAACAACGACACCGCTCCTATCCGTCTTTGTATTGGGACCCTCTATCTTCACATCCTCCTCGACGATACTTGCAACAAAGGCTCCGGTATTGAAATGGTTCGAGACAAGTGAGTTGTATGCCCATGTCTGAACCTGCTGCCTGGTTCCCTTGGCATGCGCTAGAGCCATACGAGCAGCCACGCATGACCCTGTCGGCGACCAATCAATTTGGTCTTCTGCGAAGAAGCAAAGACCGGTCTCTGCTCCGTCGACACCATCGGGCTTGAAACTGATTTCATGATCGACGACCATGACTGAGTAAAGGAAAGACAATCGTTAGTCCTCTGGGTGCTGCAATGCCTCAATGATATGTGGCAAAGTGACCAAGTGCCTCTTCAACCTCTTCACAGCAAAAGTCACGGCTTCGAGGCTGAAGTTATGCAGCCCAGTTTGAAACCAAGCTCATGAATATGCACAAGTGCATAGAAAGCACCGCCATACGGGACGTCGAGCTGAATCGAGGTTTTATCGCCGAGTTCTGGCCATGCGAGCTCCCGTGAGATCGACACTTCCAAATCTTTCGCTGCGCAGTACGCTGGTGTAGACAGAAACCGGACCGGGCGGGAAGAATCCGATTTCTGGCCGTCGGCGGAGGTAGGAACGACAACCCGAACCAGGCCACAGGGCGCATGAATATTGACTTAAACCTCACACGCCGTCAAATCAGGCCTTAATTCATTTCGCTGCGGGAAGACCGTCAAGTCGTGGGTGTCAACAAGGAAGCGCCCGAGGGCGATCGTTGCATGGCCACACATTGTTGAGAATCCACCGTTATGCGTGAACAGAGTGCCGATGTGCGCCTCGCCTGATTGGACAAGCTCCGTCTCTGGAATAATGATCGCACCGTACATGTCGTAGTGACCGCGTGGTTCCAACATGATTCGTTTGCGAATGTGGTCATATTGGCTCTTGGCTTGGTCTCGTTGCTCCAGAAGAGTGCCGTTTAGCGTGGGGAATCCAGAGTAGATGATGCGGGTGAGCTTTCCAGTGGTGTGCATGTCAATGCACTTGATCACCTCCCCGGAGGGGGGGTCTGTTGAGTTGGCGTGCGAGATCCATGGCGTTTCTGTGTGGAAATAAGAAAAAGTCCACAGTCAAGTAGGTTTTAGAGAAAAGCTGTATTTTATTCACTTCGACATCAAGGGCTCCCTCCGAGGTCCGCCCACCGCTGCTCGGATGCTGTCTCCGCGGAGCAAGCATCCGAACATCCCACTTAGGCAGGCCAACGCCGCCGACCTCGGAGGCGATAACCTGGGATATACAATACAATGTAACAACTGGTCTACAAAATGAACTTCATAATGCCTCTCGTTGTGCTCTGTCGCATCTCTTTTCAAATTTCGGTTTCGACGATCGCTTCGAATCACAATGCTCATCCTCACCAACCATGATGTGTCCAATATCCTCCTCAACCTTTCGTCGGAGCAAGTTCGCCAGCTGCTGAACTCTCTCGGGAAAACTTTGAGCCTTTATTCCAAAGAGCAACTGTCAAACGAACCCAAATGCCTACATCAACCACACCGGAGCAATATTGTGACAAAGCACAATGATACGACCTTAGTGATGCCTTCATCGGACACCACAAATACAGGTGTTAAGATCGTCACACTGCCTCACAATGGTTCAGCTACGGGTGCCAATTTGGTTATAGAACCCACCGGCGCAGTCGTCGGAATGTTGAATGCTGCCGAAGTCACTGCATTCCGGACGGCATTAACCATTATGACCCTCTTTGCACGGGTGACGCACATCCACAAGAAGAACATCATCTGTTTCGGATCTGGTCGACAGGTCGAGTGGCATATCCGCCTCGCACTCCTTCTAGCGCCAACGGAGGTTCAAAACATCGTGATCTTGAATAGAGGCCAGTCTCGATTGGACCAGCTGGAGAAAGATGCAATTGCTTCTCTACGCACCCGCTACCCCCAGGTCGACTTCCGGCTCGTTTCCAGAGAGGCAACTCCCGACTTTGATGCTTTGGTTCAGCTAAATCTCAGCTTGGCAGATGTTGTCTTCTGCTGCACACCGTCCACTGAACCGCTTTTCCCATTCCGAGACCTAGCTTCCTCACCCAAGCCTAGGTTCATCTCGGCTATCGGCTCTTATAAGCCTCATATGCAGGAGATTGATACTGAAACATTGCTTTCCGGTGGGAAAATCTTTGTTGACTCCAAAGACGCATGCTTGCAGGAGTCGGGGGAGCTAATCACTGCAAATGTGAAGCCCGACCAATTGGCAGAAATCGGCGAGTTTCTTGCCTCAGATGGCAGTCCTGGAATACCATCTACCGGAAACATCGTATTCAAATGCGTTGGGATGGGTATCATGGATCTTGTGATTAGTAGGGGTCTGCTTGACATTGCAGACGAGGCGGCCATTGGACAAACCGTGGCTAGATTCTGAGGATAACGAGCTAGTTTTATATGATATTCTGTACTATGTCCACTATGTAGTTACGAATGCGGCTAGGCGGACGAGAAGTGCTAGTAGCCAGAGACTTGTGTTTCAGATAATTCTCAATTTGCTAGGGATAATGCCCGGGAAGTGTTAGGACCTTCGCGTAGTGGTCTGTTGAGCAAAGTTGGTAACACCAGAAGGCCCTTATCTGCGACTACCAGGTCTTTGTCTTCTCTTGCGCTACGCCCCCTTTTCTCTTCTGCCCAGATAAGAGCTCTGCACGGTATTTCTGTTATTCCTTGCATGACTGTCGATCTGGTGGCCGAGATATGGCAATTTGCCATATCGGATGTGCCGTCCGACAATCCAGACGAAATTGTTGGCGTGATCGATGCTCCAACTGATGCCATACCGAGAGGTCGCCTTTCTAGCTTATCATCACTGGCAACTGGATGGTAGATCCAGAAGCAGACCTTTGTGCGTGTCAGTACCCGCCCCTATCCTGGGCGAATGACACTTAAAATGACGATCAAGGTCGAGAGGACATCTTGTCCGCCCGCCATTCCGTCGACCATTCCGTCCATATTTGATATTCAGTTTTCACTATGCAATTAACGGATGCGAGAAGATGAAGGACGATCATATGTAGGCTATCACAAAGGCTGCATCATTCGAACAGGGCGAAGCACTTCAATTCGATCCAAGCTCGCCAGCATGCAGGACAGTGCGCTTCAAGACAGATTTGGTCATAATGCCCTTGATCACTTGACGATGACCCTGGCACTGCTGGACAAGGTACGTCACCCACCTTTCTCGGGTGCGCACCTTGCTTGGGATGAATATAACAGATTGACCTTCGGATTCCTCAGAACGGACATGCTTATGCTGCTCTATATGGAATGAAGGACGAAACGCGACTTGCGGGACCAAGAATACAGCTGGCTCGGCAGCATTTTCTATTTCGGCTACCTTGTCATGGAAGTACCCAATATGTGGCTGTCTCCCGTCTTCCTCTAGGAAAATACATGGGCGGGTGTCTCTTTGCCTGGGGTTGATGCTTGGCCTGTATGGCTGCTTGTCATAATTTTGCGGGCCTCGCTGCAATCTGCTTCCTCCTTGGTGCCTTTGAAGCCAGTATCCTCCCATGTCTAATCCTTGTCAATTCGAGGTGGTACCGTCGTGAGGAACAGCCATTGCGCACGGCACTATGGGCCAATACATTTGCAGGCGTCTTTGGCGAAATCTTGAGCTATGCGATCGGCAAGATTGACGGCTCATTGTCTACATGGATGGTATGTATATCTCCCCTCTCATTTTCTGGGTTTTACTGATAGAAATAGTACATCTTCATCATTTACGGAAGCTTCACGGCTTTGATGGGTTTTGTGGTCGCTTTTGCTCTCCCCGATTCAACTTCTGATGCCTGGTTCCTCAGTCCTGAACTTCGCAAAGTCGCAACCCTTCGATTGACGTCCAATCAAACAACCTCGATCAAGACAGCAAGCCAAACACGTTCGCGTCCTCCCATATATTTGCTAATTATTGCTAGGGAATAAAATGGAAGCACATTCAAGAGGCTGTGCTCGATATCAGATATTGGTGTCTAGCGATCTTTCTGACTGCGCAGTCCATTACAAACGCCGGCATCACTAACTTCAACCCTCTAACTATAGCCCAATTTGGCTATTCCACATCGAAGACGGTTTTGATGCGACTCCACAAGCAGCCATTGCCATGGTCGTCCAGGCTTCAATGACAGCTGTCACGCTTTTCGTGCCTAACCTCCGATGCTTCTTCTGGGTCCTGTCAAGCTGTATAACTTTAGCGGGTGCTGTAATCGTCAAAGCTGTTGACCCTGTCATTCAGCCCCAAGTTTCCCTTGCTGGTCTCTATCTCATGGGATTTTACAATGTCTCTTGGGCCATGGTTTTGAGTCTTCAGTCCTCCAACGTGGCAGGCATGACCAAAACGAGTTTCGTCTCCGTTTCTGTTGGATTCTTTTATGGTATGCTGTCAGAATACCTTCTGATTCTTTTCTCTTCTTGCTAACCATTTTCGATCAGCACTCGGCAACATCGTGGGGCCTCAATTCTTTCTGGATAGCCAGGCGCCTAGATATTCTCTTGGCAGTGGAGCTATGATGTGCGCCTTCGCGGTGATGGCGGCGACTGGGATTGTCTACTATTTACTTTGTGCTCTGGAAAACAAGCGCCGGGATAAGCACTCGGTTTGATCGGGGTTAAATGAAGTGAAAGCCGGTCAGATTGCGGTCCAGGATGATCTCGCCGACCAAGGAAATCGGCATTTCCGTTATACATACTAAGTATCGGTTGGAAGAATCGCCTGAATCCCCAGACAGTGCTGTTTCAGACCGTGCTCGGCGCCAAAGCGTGTTATTTCAACATTATACCGCAATTCCTAGTGTTGACTATTTCCGTCTTTGTGTTTACAACTACAATCTGAGGACCGGTGAAATTGACGCCGAAAATGACGGCTTTTGACGCCGGAAACGGCCGCCTTTCCACCCGTCACTTTGAACGGGCGAGCCGCCGCTTCACCGCCCACAATCCTGTACCACCACTATTTTGTACCACCACTATTTTGTACCACCACTATTTTGTATACCCCCCCCCCCCCAACCCCTCCGAGCTGGGGTAGCAAATCAAGTTGATGTTTTTAGACTAAGGACGCCTGCTATAGAGAAAGAACTACGTCGATAGACTTCATCAATCAAAGCTATACTTCGTATAAGATCTCGAAGTCCACTAAGCCCGTCAGATCGTGCATTAAGCCAACTTGTTAAAGGCTACCAGCTTACAATGTATAGCGCTATTCTACTGTCGAAAGAAAACAGGGAATTATGCGCCGCGAACGAGAAGTAGAAGGAAAGGTGACTAGATCTCGAAGGCATATAACTTCTAAGGCCTCTTAGTTGAAGAAGCATCTGTATTAAATATACAGCAGGTGGAAGCAATTGAAGCAGCTCCCCGGGGCCCGGCATACATAGAGAATGGGTTTACAGCCGCGTACAAGCACGGGGGGGGTAATGGAATACGTAGGTTGCCAAGGCATAGAAGCGGTGCCATATGTGTGGCGAAGATCTTTCACATGAGATGCACCTGAAGAGACACGCAGAAGAGGTCCAGCCGTCTTTGTACACAACGGCCGGGTCGTAACCCGGTCAAGGGGCGGCGGTCTTGGTTTTTCTGTGACAGCGAACTTTCGCTCTTAATGTTGTCATACAATATTGCCCACCAGCTGTCGCTTCTGTATTGCAATTCATGTTTTAAATGTTTCTTTCCAAATTAATCCAGATGATTCGTGTTAGAAGTAGATCAATTAGTGTCTTCTGATTGGAGCTAAGGTTGCTTCTACGGTCATATAACCTGCAAATCACAATCGCAGATTTGTGGCGGCCGAAGAGCGTGGCTCAACTGGTAAACGCCGCTCACGCTACATTATAAGCTATCTGGTATCTGATGTATTCGACCTTCACTTTCGACCATAACCTCAAAGTCGATGTTATGCGCGCAATTTCGTTGGTTTTCCATGGGTTGCATCTTGCCACTTCTTGAGATAGCTTGAGCAACAACTGAGCAACGACCTTTCGGTAACACAATAATTTGGCAAAATTCTTGCCAGCTGAAGTCTTGACGTGGCTTCGTCTCAGCCTGTTGCCACTCTGATTTGCCGGATTGGCGTATCTGAACAGCTTTGATACTATCCCAACTCCACGCCCAGCCACGAATCATAACTCTCGGACCAAGTACTTTGGCATTTGGTGAAGGGTCGATGATCATTGAGTTAGGCTCCACTTCCCATACGGGTTGGATTCCTCCATGTGGATTAGGTCTGTTGTAGTAATGGCTGGCGAATATTCCAGGTGCACGGTGGGCTTGAAAGGACAGTCGGCAGAGCCACTTGGTACTGTTGGTCCCGAACCAGCCAGGTACTACGAGTCTCACTGGTCCACCTCGTTCCATCCTAAGTGGCGCAGAGTTCATCTCATAGGCCACAAGAACTTCATCGCTCATTGCTTTTTCCAATGGAACGTCCTTCTGATAACAAGATATTTTCTTCCCAGCGAATACACCATGATCAAGGCCTTCAGACCACATATATCGTGCGGAGCCCAAAGGCTGAGCGAGATTTAGAAGGAATTTGAGTGGGACTCCGGTCCAGGTGACATTTCCAACACGCCAGATGTTCCTATCTGACGGGCGTAGTGGGCTTCCGTAGCATTCGTGAAACGCAACAACGGACAACTTGGGCAATGAACACAAATCAGGGAGAGAAATCGAGAGTGGGTTTTCCACCATTCCGTCGACCACTAGTCTCCATTTAGGGATATCGACGACGGCAATTCCCATATGCATCTCCTCGAACAAGCGTTTATCATGAGTGATATACTCTTGTTGTTCGTGAGGAGGAGGCGCTTCTCGGTGTTTGCTTTGTCGATAGATCGTAACGCACTGGTTTTGTGGCCTTCCAACGCGTGATATTTCTGCGAGCGGTGACTCGTTGCTGCTTTCATTCGTAGGCATGCTGGAGGTACCTCACCAAATTTCCTTCGGCATTGGAAAGTCATAATCAACAAGGCAGAGGGATGATGGTTATAATTGTGTCCGCGAAAATATATTTCCGCCTCTTGTGGGTCCGCAACTGAACTCTTCGTGAAAGCCACCCAAAGTACCATTCCAAATGAGGAGTACGGGAACGATGCTAGAGCTCCGGTTCTATTTTCGTTATATTCTTTCGCATCATCATACCGGATAGGGTTAGTGCGTGCTCATTTCTGCTCCCTGAGCGGGCGAATTGGCTCTTTCCCATATCTTCATCAATATCTAATTCCCTTTTTGTCTCTAAGCTGGCCCCTCCTCATTCCCCCACTTTTCTGTATGCCCACGTCTGCCATGGTCAGGAAGGACAGCATGAATTATGCTTCGGTTGCTTTTATGGGCTTTATGCTGATATGTGTGGTTTAGTATGTGGTATAGAGCCAAGAAACTATGTCGAACCATTGAACGACAAGTATGCGGAAGATCAAACAGATCCGACGTTATGCTAGACTGAGGCAACAAAGCTTTTGGTCAATCAATTGAAGGTGGGGTCGTAGATTGCACCCATATCTTCCATTATGTATAATTCTGTTTACCGCGACAGTATTCTCATTACTCGAATTGCAACTTCAGTAGTAATCCATGGCGGCGCAACATGTAGTTGTCCATGGCGTTAGGGTTGTGTATTTCCTCTGAATATAGGGCGAACCACGGATGTTTGGGGGGGTGGGATTTTGCGAGTTCAGGAGCAGTTCGGTCTTCGGTGTAAGTCCGCGACAGTCTTGATCGTTGTTTTACACTGTAATAAACTCTAATCCGAAGCCATTCGATTTCCTTTTCTGATACGGCCCTAGTAACCACGAGCCTAGTAACAATCTACAGGAACAGTCTAGACACTGACAGGAGGTAGTTAAGAATTTGTCCACACAACAGCAAAATGATCAAAATCCCCCCCAAAAAGAAACTTTTAGCTCTCCATAACTATCTAATTCTCCTTCCGACTATGTTAAATCCACCCTTAACCGATTCCCACCATGCAAATATCCCTTCCAACACGCCAAGTTGAAATGCGTAAGGAGACCGAGTTTCCACGACAAAGGCGTTATAGTCCCCGGCCGCGGTCAGACTCAGTCGTTAGAGGTATTCCAGATTGAATGAACGTATATGGACTGATCGTCATGGTTTGGTCGGCCTCGGTGCGCACCCTCTTGCCCTGGCCGATTCTTGTCGCCCATTCGGCTCGTGATAGAATCCATCTATCCCTTTTGCGCCCTTGAGTCATGCAGGGCTCCCTTTTCCTTAACCAAGTTCGAGATTCCCTCCGCATTGTCGCCGCCCATCCGCGCAAATCCTGCCACCACACCCTCCCGGTCACCAGGCTTCATCTCCTGACTCATCTTGAATTTCCCCTGGACTTTCTCAATGCGAATCTCAATGCCAACAATGTTCCGCTGCATCAACTCAATATATTTCTCCGGCGCATCAGACACTTTCCACGGCTGCGGGTTCTCGCCGCCCGTATGCCCCATGAGCTTCTCGGTATGCTGTGACAAATCGTCGATTTGTTTGGCTAGAAAAGCGCCTGCCTCGGGAGTCTTCGAGTCATAGTAGAGAGAGAGCTTGCCATAGACCTGGACGGCAGAGTAGTTCCATGTGGGGACGACTTTGCCCGTGTCTGGCTTGGTTTCGATGTAGTATTTGGGTGTGACGTAGGAGTTATGTTTACCATTGAACACCACAAGTACGTTATCTTCAAGCTCGAGTATATTGGGCTTGCTCACGAGTTCCTCCATCATGCCTTTCACTTGCGGATTTTGCTTAGCAATGTGTGCGCGGAGACGGCCCTGCGGTGGGGAGCCGGTGGTTTCCTCCGGGAGGTCCAGGATGAAAGGAGCATGGGTGCACTGTAAGGATTCTTGGGAGGATTTTATTCCCGTGATGAGCATCCCTAGGGGATTCTCGCGGATGAATTGGAACAGGACAGCAGTGTCCTGTTCAGCATGGACGGGCGGGAGGAACATTTTGGGGGTCCAAGTCGTGGAGTGGGATAAAGAGGCCTAGTTGACACCGGCCTTGAGAAGGGTACATTGCCAGCCTTATATAGATGACCCAGCCGCTCATATAGAAGACTTTTAAATGTGAGTCATGTAAAAGGCCATTACAATCACGCCCGCAGAACAGAGGCACACCGACTTGACGCTATGCCCAGACGAGCACGAATCGCTCAAGGAGGGGCTAAACCGCGAAGAACTTCCCATTTTGAACGCAAAAATATACAATTCGACCAGCCATAACAGAACAGTACCCTGGTTATACTGGAAGAAAGGCTCGCATCGCTCTAGCTCGTTCTAACTAGTATAGCGGGCGATTGGGATTGCAGTATAAGGGAACCAACCACGGTTCACCATCGTTCCCGCACACCGAGTTTGGAATAGCGCCGACCCACAATTCAGAGATGGATGTATAGAGATGCATGGAATGCCTATCCTGAGAAGGTCTTTCCGGTAGGCTTGCCTGATGCGGTCTGCAGGAACGACAGACCTATGAGGGACACTGATGGTATGTTCGGAAATTTCCAGGATGGCGGCGCAATGTGGGCAGGGAAAAGTATTAAATGAGAGTCTTTTCAAGACCGGACTGAGAAACTCCTCAACTACCTCTCTAAAAATTATAGTTAATCATTTCAAAACAGCCATGAGCAGATCTACCCCCTTGAGGATCGCCGTCCTCATCAATACACCATCAGACGACTATGACTTCTGGACAGACGTCCGTCAGGCCTGGCAAGAATCTTTCGCCAATGTTGCCCCCTGCGCCGAGGTCGATTTCTACGACCCAGTCTTCGAGAGAGCCTTCCCGGATTCGTCAAAATATGACCTAATTGCTCTAAGTGGGGGCAAAGCAGACGCATCTTCATCTGACCCCTGGGTGCTCGGAGTGCTTGATTTCGTGCGCACTGTTGTGCGTGATTCCCCCAACACGAAGATTCTTGGTGTCTGTTGGGGGCACCAAGCTGTGGCGAGGGCACTCGGTGGAGAGGTTGGAGCTGTCCCGACAGGGCCAATCGTGGGTTTTTCTCTAGTACACTTTGACTATTCTGGAATAGCCCTAATTTGATATTGTACAGGCTGCTATCCAAGATATCGCTCTCACGGACGCGGGAAAAAAGTTCCTGACATTCGCCGCCAGCACCGGTTCGTACGTATGTCTACCTTATTTGTCTGCTACCATGGCCATTTCACTGAGTTCGTTGTAGAAAGCACCCGAATTTCATGTCCGCGAAGTCACCAAGCCTGCACCGGGCTTCATCCACCTCGCCTCGAACCACGAGTGCTTCGTCAACGAAGCAAACACAGTTCTCTCCTTCCAAGCTCATCCAGAAATTTCGAATAGGCTAGCCCAGAAAATGCTCCTTGACGACGATAAGGAGTACAATGGGAATTCTACTGCTGAGCAGTTGAAGGCGGAGGTGCAGAAACTCGACCAACCAACTGATGGTATGAAGTTGCTGAAGCGGGTTATTCAGTGGCTAGACGAGTAATCTGAGGATGAGTTAAGTGCGGATAAAGAACTGAAATGAACATGGTGGCTGAGAGAACTCAACTCGAATTGACTGCATAATCAATAGAGCAGACGACTAAGAGCGACACCTAACCATCTGCAAGAGACACCCAAAATCGTAGATTAATGCAATCCAAAGCACAAGAATGAGTTAAATTTCGAAACGTTCATGTCCTGGCCCTATCCAAGTACAGTATGTTACTTGTTCAATGCATTCTGCCACGTACCTATCAGCATCAGAAGATTTACTCGGGTCCAACAACATTATGGTCGCTAGAGTCGAAACGTGCCATCGCCAACCTTTTCGGTCCGAAGTCGTCGGCGTATTGAGTAGAAACCCTGTGAGTTCGGGAATGAAGAGTTGGATCCAGAATGAGCGTCCGTTCAGATTCTGGGCAGCGCCGGTAAACCCAGAAGCCGCGAAACCGCCGTGGAGCTTCTACTAGGTCCGACTTTCTCGTAAGCGATTTGGTTCATGCCGTCACGAGCATAGGAAAAAACGAAATAATGAGTATTTGATACATAATAGAGCGCACTGAGCTCGTTGAAGTTGACGAGCATGCGAAGGAGCTGGATGGATAGCATGAACTTGGCCGTGCAGAATTAGCGCTAATCCGGGCTACCCACTCTATTACCATCAAGACTTACACGACGTGTGGCCCTTGTCGATTGGAGTCTGTCCTACTTGTATAGTACTGTACCCTGAATTTTGCAAATTTCTCTCAGTTCGACGATTTTCACAGCTCGATGCTTGATTGCTAAATTAGGCCTGCTTGGCTTGTGGTAGTCTCGGACGGCTCTAATTGCCCCGGTGTCGGTTGTATACAAGGGTCAAATCATAAATCTATCGGAAATGTCACTATTACCGGTAAAGGGAGGGCACTGAAGAGAGAATTTTCAAATACAACGCGGTGCAGCAATGGTCAATATAACGGATGTTGTGTCCGTTGGTCGGTAGTTCCTTCGGCGCCTTGCAATCTTGAACAATTCTCGACCACCTGGAAAAGTCCCTGCCTAGTCCTTTGCTACCTATCCAACATAAACTCAACAGCAGACAGGCCATTCATTCGCCAAGTGAGTACCGTTGAAGGCGAATAGACTCCCGGTTTCAGAATACTAACACAACAAGATGTCTTCTCATGCAGATAGAGTACACAAGATGGCTATATAGCTCGTAGACAAGGAGCCGAGTTTAGTCAATGACACAAAATTGCGGGTGGGCCACCCGGCCACCCCCAGCCACCGAGCGAGCTTTGCTTAACCCGGTGCGGCGACATCAACACCAATGTTTGGATTCGTTCAAATCGCTATTACAGCATACTACTGTAAATCTATACACTCTGTGAAGAGGTCTCCAGTAGCCCTCCACTTCCCATGAACCAAAATGGTAGTGATCATCTGGCTGTTATAATGAGTGAACTTGGGCATTCCACCGCCATCATCCATGGGCTGCGAGACCCCGAACACGTCGCGGCCCATTGTCCTCTGCCGATTTATCACTTTGACAACAGCAAGCGTCTGATATACAGGGAAAGCCCCCTCCTCCGTCGGTTGCTTGTCCTCTAGAGTCTGCAGCCACTTTTCGATCTGCATGCCAAGAGAGAGGTCCTGACAGCGGAGGGACGCAGCTAATAACAGGCCCGAGAACCCTATTGTATAGTTATTCCGGATAATGGACATTTGCATGTCGGTCCCTTGGACAATTCGAAGTAGGAGGCGGGCCCATGGTTCTATCTCCAAGCACTCACTGCCGAGATGCTGGGCGTCGCGACATGGAAGATTGTGCAGGAAGGATGTGCATTGCATAATCCGGGCCACAACGTAATAAGCAAAGTTGAGGGCTGCATCGTGTGCTTGAAAAAAGATGGGCGATGTTTCTGAAGCATCACCCACAAGCGGTTGTTCCGATGGTGGCAGAGATAACAGCCACTCGTCGAGCCTTTTGGATTCATCCTGTAATCGCGCGAGGCGGCCTTCGGTGTCATCTCTGTCGGACTGCAGATCGCTTGCGAGGGCCAGTTCGAAATCTGTTTGGTCTTTCCAATGTTTGAGAGTTTCCTTCACATTCAGTCGATGGGATTCACATAAAATGCTTAAAGCCACGGCCCGTAGATCGTCGAGGGAGCCAGAGCTTCCTTCAAGGACTCTTGGAAAAGCAATCGAGGGCATATTTCGCTGTACATCGAGAGAACTGAAATATGCGCGCGCCCACCAGACCAGAAATTGCGACTGTAGCCATGAAGTGAGGAGAGCCCTGAACATTGGATCTCCAGTGGTCTCGCGGAGCTCGACGAGAAATGCCGACAGGCCTTGGACATGACAATAGTATCCGTCAAAATTACCCATAGACGCTTCAATGTAGCCAAAGATGACTAGAATAGTAAGGACCTCTGTGGCATTATTTCGGTAGTCGTCTTGAGTGAGCGAAATAAATCTTTTGATCGCAGAAGAATAATACAGCTGACTCCTTGTTTGGTGTATAAGGTTTGGACTAAGTGTTCCCATGGTCGGAAAGGATGTTGAGTATTTTCTTTCGGCATAAATGCGGCTGATATTGCACGAAGATAGAGCGAGGATCGCATCTTTCAACGCCGGAAACCCAAGCAGCTCAGAAGCGGAACGGAATATTGGATGTAATGCTGGCAAGCAGTGATCCTCCCAGTAAGTTGAGTAAAAGACATCTCGATCGGTATGTTGCAATGAGTGGACGAGGTTGATGTTCGGGATTTGGGAACTTCGACTGTGTTGGCCGAAGAGCTGCAGCCCCAGGCGACTTGAGTCGGGTTCGGCTGGCTCCGTCTTTGCACCTGTTTTCTTTGGAGGGAGTGCGGTCACGACTCGGAACTTTAAGTCTAGCTTGACGCTCTCGCATACTATCCCCAGCCTAACACATGTCCCGCACGCTGGCTTTCCTTCATCACACTTGGTCGTCGATGTCAGCGGGATCCATGGCAACTCCTATAGGGGGACAGACT
The DNA here is from genome assembly GCA_911456345.1 of Penicillium egyptiacum. NCBI lineage: Eukaryota > Fungi > Ascomycota > Eurotiomycetes > Eurotiales > Aspergillaceae > Penicillium > Penicillium egyptiacum. Next base: position 144,711 of record CAJVRC010000876.1, on the reverse strand, counting down.
TTGGTGCGTCGTTTGCGACAGCTCTGGCAGCCATTACGCGAGCGGACAATATCTGTTTTCTTGGGTCTAGGCGGAGCTGGTTCGTACATTTGATCCTTTAGCTACCTACCAGCCCAGCGAGGGCTCAGTGCTCGAGAAATCTAGGGCTGTTTCCCCCTGAGGACCTCACGAATAGAGTTAGATGGAACAGTGACGGTGTGTCTGAGCGAACACAGCACGGAAACCGGAGATTCTGTCTAACTGTGGCAATGCAAACCATACAAAAATCAAGGAATAACACTTTTTCCGGCCCAATGAAGGGTGTTGACAGACGTCTGTATGTATGAACTTTTCTATGGTATCGCTGTTGCACCGGTCCGAGGATATTCCGAGTAAAATACTCGGTTTCAATACATGGATTCGGCCTTGGTATTCGACAGGTTTAAAAAAATGCGATATGTCCGTAGAGACAGTTACAATGATTCGCTGAACTCCACGGATCACATGACTCCACATTACTAGATTAGTGTTTCCTTTTCCTCCTGCAGCTCTTCAGCTACATCACACATTACAATACACATCGTATCTTCATGATCTCTCTCTCTATTAGCCAGTAAACTCGAACAAAAAGCGGCGTCGCCCTCCTACTCACCCAGGGTGAGTACGGAATAGGGAGGGTTGGACAAAAGACCATTCGATAAGACACTAATAGGTTAAGGCAGAAGGCGCAATGGTTAATAAAATCATGACAGACGCAGCCAGGCTCCATCTCACTTCGTTCTAGCAAAGTTTCTAGCAGCCAGCATATATCTCGCTGCGAGTAATATCGCTGGTGGAATATCAACTGGCCAAGTTCTCTGTATTGACGGCCAATATTGGGGGTTTGCCCTAGGGCCTATACACCTTTGCCCGTAGGTACTCTACGTGTCTTAAGAAACAAGAAGTGATCAACAAAATAATGATAGTTAACTGAGCAGAGTTACCCTAAGTGTTTACTAAGCTCGACTAGAGTGCTCACTGAGCATAACCTGAGCATTATTTTGACATTACTAACATGTCTTGAGCATCACTGAGTAGTTAATCACCCTGTGCTGTGAGATACTTAGTGAGCAGGACCCTGAGCGCCCTCATGGCGGCACCCCGATCGGGAAATTCGCGACCACAGCCTAAAATCCGGTACATACAGGTACATATGTAGGTACATTGGAGCTCGTATCCTTTCAATTTCCGCATTTCCGCACACGGATCTAGCACCGCGATGCTGATCAATCAGAGAGACATCCAGGGATATATCCATGCATTCATAGAGAATGAGTCAAAGCAGTCACGCCTAGTGTCAGATTAGTACTTTGAAAGTCCCTCGGTGTCTACTTAATTTACCCGGAATCGTAGATTCATTCCATTTCCAACATCCAAAAAGAATAGGAAGTATCTTACTCCGTTATCATCACACCATGTCGCTCTTACAAGCTCTTCACCATGGCGTCAAGCCCGTCGCATTGTCTACTGTACCCCCCGAGCTAGACCTGACCCCCGCGACCCCAGCCGAACATGTTCCAGACATGCAGATTTCTGTAGGAGACACCTTGACGCCTAGAGATGGCCAACCTGTCTTCGAACGGGCGCTGCCCAGTCGGACGACCAAATCGCGTCGAGTGGTCATTACTGCGCTGCTGGTTCTGGCTAATCTTGTACAGGTATAGTCGGGACCATCAATCTTCTCAGAGCGGAAACAATACTGACGATAGTAGATGACAGTCAATTTTGCAGGCATTGCTGGAGGAAGCACCTTGGGTGAATCATTAGATGTTAACGACACCTACGCCTCGTGGATTGCCGCTAGCTATGCGTAAGGCACAGAGCATCGTGGCATTTATAGTGTACGGCCTCATTAACATAAATACAGTCTAACGCAAGGTACCTTTGTGCTGGTTAGTGGTCGATTGGGAGATGTTTATGGCCACCGAGAACTCGTCTTAGCCGGGGGTGCCTGGCTCACCATCTGCACCCTAGCCAATGCCTTTTGCAACAACTTCTTCGCCTTTGTCACGATGCGGGCTTTGGCTGGTCTTGGAGGGGCATTAATCATGCCTAATGCAGTGGCTATGATATCTAGCACCAATCCCCCCGGTCGCGTGCGAAATCTCAGTCTGGGTCTCTTTGGTGCGTCGGCACCAATAGGAGGGTATCTTGGGTCTTTGTTCTTGGGTGCCTTTCTAGAGCGGACAGAATGGAAGTGGTTTTTCATCTTCATGTATGTGATATATTCGGTCGACCTGGACCAGAAGTAAGCGCTAACAATACCTTGGTAACACAGTGCCTGCCTTGGTGTCATCACATTCACACCTCTCTGGGCTTTGAGTCCACGAGAACCACCGGTCGATCGACATGGGAAAATCGACTGTCTTGGATCGGCTCTTGGAACAAGTTCGCTGATCCTGTTCAACTTTGTCTGGAAGTAAGCTGTTGAGAGCAAACCGGAAGGTCGCATATTAACAACTGCATAGTCAAGCACCGAGTGTCGGCTGGTCAACTCCCTATGAGATTGTTCTCCTGATCAGCTCAATGGTCTTATTCGGGGGTTTCCTGCTTTGGGAAAGGAACTATACTGCGGAGCCCATCATGCCACTCGATATCTTCAAAGCTCCATCCTTCCTCATGCTGCTCTTGGTCGTGCTCCTAAATTATATGGCCGTGGGAACCTTGATCTGGTACCAGGTCCTATGGCTCCAAAAGGTCTGGCACTGGTCTCCCCTGCAATTTGCCGTGGGCTGGACCCCATTCGTAATCTGCGCCACGGGCGCGGCATGTCTCGCAGCGTGGATGATCCCGCGGATGGCAGCACAATGGATCCTGGCTATCGGAACCATCACGATCTTAATTTCCAATGTGCTCATGGCGACCGTGCCAATCCATCAATCCTACTGGCCCCAGATCTTTCCTTCCGTGGTCCTCTTCTCATTCTGCCCGGACTTTGTGTATACGGCTGGCCAAATCATTGCCAGCAACTCTGTCCGTCGAAATCAGCAGGGGATTGCTGCGTCTGTCATTGGCACACTGAACCTATACGGAAACAGTCTCGGACTGGGTTTTGCATCCACCATCGAGGTGGAAATTGCCCGGCGCTCGGGTAGCCAAATCATGGGGTATCGAGCGGCACTTTTCTTCGGTGTTGCCATCAGTGCCATAGCACTTATACTTGATGTGTGCTTTGTTCGACTGGTTAAAGATGATCGGGAAGGCTGGCATGAAGATGATCGTATGGAGGAAATTGAACTGACGGAGCAAGCCGAAGCGTCCGGTGTCCATCTCCCCAATGTAAACCACTAGGAACTAGACTGGGAAACCGGAAATGTCGGTAGACCGAACGTGGGGTGCCGGACAAATGCCGGTTGAGCTTGGACTGTAAAAAGCCTCAGCTAAGTGGAGAGAAGGTCGAGAATCGATTTGTCAAACTTTTTCTCGTATGACGTCCACGATACGCCAAGCCGTATGCCCCCGGTTTGACATCGAGTGTCGTATGTTGTGTATAACCTTCCCCACGTTACATATGTTAAACCCAAACTACCATAGCTTTCAAGGTTTGCGGGGATATGATCTCCGTAATGAGTCCGGTGAGAGAAAGGAGATAGGAAAAGTGAAAAGACTGCGGAGAGGCGGGGAAGTTGTAAGGGATTGGCCATAAGCTGTATGCCGAGCTTGTATTCCGAGTGGATATCGGCTTTTCTGACTTTTCTGAGTTTGCTGGCTTTGCTGGCTTCTTTTCGTTGGCCGGTTTCTTCCGTTTTGTTGGTCTTTTGTGGGGTTTTCGGTATTTTTCTTGTGTCCCGTGGGAGCCAGTGAAGGCCGAGAGCCCGTGAACACCGCGATCCCGTGACCACATGACCCCCAAAAACTTCCCGTGCCGACGCGATGCCACGGGGTGAACTTTCGAGTGAACTTTGCCCCTCACATTCCACTTTAGTCATGTCCAATCAGATTCCTCCCTCGGACTGTCTGCTGTTCTCGGATGCCAAGTCGGTCAAGTCCACTGTGCCCCCCCGCGTACGATATGCATACGATGGGGCGTGGGGGTACCGGGGAAAAATACTAGCGTGGGATGAACCATGAGAAGGCCTTTTGTTTTCTCTTAAATGCAAGAATCTGCTCTTGTCTGATCCCCGGATTATCTGGCATTGCTTACCATCACACACATACAAAAACAATGGCAGACGATATCTCACGGGAAAGCCGTGACCGGATAGAGGTCGAGGCCGAGAAGGAACGGGTTGAAAATGTCGAACACATTGCCCAACCACAGCAAGGTGGCCTACCTCAGATGGACCCAGCTCGCCGGATAGTTGTCGAGAAGCAGCTTATGCGCAAGCTCGATGCCCGGTGCAGCCTGTTTGTCGCGATCTACAGTGAGTACCCTCTTTCCCAGCGTCTCGTCTCTGTATACATAGACGGCATGTGACTGACCACGTTGCTTTGCAAAAAGTCATGAATTACCTCGATAGAAACAATATGGCTGCTGCTCGTCTCAAGGGTCTGCAGGAGGATCTCAGTCTGAGCAACACCGAGTACTCGACATGTTTGAGTATCCTCTATGTCGGCTACATCATCATGCAGGTACCTTCCAACATGTTGATCAACCGCATCAGCCGGCCCTCGCTCTACATTGCCGCGGCTATGTTAGGGTGGGGTCTTATCTCCACCTTGTCTGGCAACACTAAGAACTTTGGTGACATGGTGGCTGTTCGTTTCCTACTGGGTTTCGTCGAGGCAGCCTTCCTGCCCGGAGCCCTGCTCATCCTCTCGAAGTGGTACACACGCCGCGAATTGACTACCCGGAACGCCATCTTGTTCTGTGGTAACCTCATCTCTAATGCATTCTCTGCACTGGTTGGTGCCGGTGTCCTATCCAACATGCAAGGCGTCCTGGGCCATGCCGCGTGGCGCTGGCTCTTCTGGATCGAAGGCGCGGTGACTATGTTCCTCGCCATCCTTGCCGCGTTCATCTTGCCCGATCTGCCGCACAATGCGCGTGGCTTCACTGAGGAAGAGCGTCAAGTTGCACAACTGCGCATGATTGAGGATGTCGGTGAGGCTGACACTGATAGTGAAGAACTCGGTGCCTTTGGGGGACTAGTCATGGCTCTCAAAGACTCCAAGATCTATGTGATGATGTTTACGTTCGTAGCATACGTGGTCGGACTCAGCTTCAATGCTTTCTTCGTAAGTCTTTCGTATCAAACAACCAATTGGAACCTTTTACTGACTTGCTTCATAGCCTACCCTCACTGGTACCCTCGGATTCGGGTATGTCCCGACTCTGCTGATGAGCGCTCCTCCGTGGGTTTTCTCCTGCATTGTTTCCGTCATCAACGCCTGGCACGCGGACAGAACACAAGAAAAGGTCTGGCACATCTTGGGCCCTATCGCCATGGGTGCCGTTGGTTTCATCATCTGCATGGCCACCAGCAACGTCGCAGCTCGCTACGTCGCACTATTCCTGCAAGCGGGGTCCTACGCAGGATTCATTGTATTCTATTCATGGATCAGTTCCTCATTCCCCCGCCCTCCCGCCAAGCGAGCCGTCGCCATTGCCATGATCAACGCCTTCAGTCAACTGGGCAATGTCGCTGGTTCGTACGTTTGGGACTTGGAGGACAATGGATTCCGTTCCAGCTACGGAATCGTGCTGGCCATGTTCGGTGTCACAGTCGGCGGATGCTGGTATTTCCGCTCGTTGCTGCTCGGCTTGAACAAGCAGCTCGAGGAGGGTGAGCTTGCCGATGTTGGTAGAGAGGGGGCGACCGAGAACGATATCCTCGAGCACCCAGACGAGTCGTTACGTATGCGCAAGGGCTTCAGGTATCTCGTTTAAGTGTTTCAATGTACGAACCAGGTGTTCTCGTTTTTGTTCAAATTACATAGTCAGCACCGGAACTTAGGTTCCCGAACAATTCAATTGCTCTCAACACAACCATGCGAGTAGACGTCTTGCTCTTCGTAGACCATAACTGAGGAGTCCTCGGAAGTCCTATCAATTCTCTCTTTAATCGTGCCAGGCGACCGACACCTACCTACTTCCCGCTTTTGGTGCGCGACACTAAAGAATAATATCCGCTGGATGATAATTCTCGAAATTATTACTTGGATGATAGGCCTATGCAGAAGGTATATAATAACCATAGTATCCGCTTTTCTCAACTATCATTCTACTGTCACATGAGACATAGCAGCGACTTTTGATATCAGGTCGAGAAAAGAGGAAGATCGGATATATCCTCTAATTCTACTTGACTCTAAATCTAGTTCTATCGGTCCTCCCGAACCGAATCGCGGTATTGGTTATTAGGATCCTGCTCCTCTTCTTCTGCGGATGGAATCGTCTTCTTCACGCGGCAAGGGGTGCCAACGGCTACAGAGAACGGGGGGATATCCTTGGTGACAACAGATCCAGCTCCAATTGTTGAGCCCTGGCCGATTCGCACTCCGGGAAGAATAATCACATTGCTTCCGATCCAGCAGTCGTCTTCGATAAAGATCGGATGGCCGAACTCAACGAACTTGCGGCGAGAAAGAATGCTGGTATCATGGCCCGCGGTGATGATACTAACCCCAGTGCCAATCTGTACACGGTCGCCGATGACGACCAGGCTGGTGTCCAGTATGGTAACGCTAGGAATTGTTAGTAAGTTTCAATAAGTCGCGGGAAAGAAGCAGACTCACTTCCAGTTGAAGAAGCAATCCTTTCCGATTATAATATTGCATCCGTAGTCTGGCAAAAATGGTGGCTCGATGAATGTTCCATCTCCAACCTTGCCTACGAGTTTCCGCAATAACTCAAGACGCTTCTCGCCGATCTTGTCATATGCCACGGTCTTTGTGTCCACATTGTTGAAGTCTGCAGCGAGTCCCCGGCACACATGCCGCGCCTCTAGGAGTTTCGGGACGTTAGGGTTGTACCTAAAGAGTTAACAACCATCTTGTAAGGTTGTAAGTATATCGTGAATGATACATACATCATGCCAGATACCATACGCTCATAGTCCTCGCAGAAGGGCACTCCTGCCAATCCCCGAGCAAGCTCGATGATCTCAGGGCGTTTCTCAGTAGCTGCCATTTTGTATAAAATATCGATAAAGACCAGAGAACACTGGGATACCACAAGATATATGGACCCGTCACTTTCAAGCGGGGTGATTTCCCGACAATTCGCCGCTGACAAGGTGGAGAATGCCAAGAAATGGCGGGCCTTCCTATTTGGGTATAACCGCCAATTTATCCTATCGCCTCGTATGAGCACTGATAGTGCCAATATTGTACTGGTAAAAGAGCAAATTCGCCACATCAGGAGATACCTGTACAGGACCCACAGTGTACTACGTATCAAACTTGCGAATGCGCCTCACGACTTCCTCCACATCGACCCAGATCCGCTGTCGATTCCGCAACCCCTTGAGCTCGTCCCAATGGAGTTGGATTTGCATGAGTACACGACGCCAATCAGTGTTCACTTTAGGCAATTTCACCTGGTCCGGCATGGCCACTGAAAGGGGAAATCGACACTCAGCAGCTCTGTGGGCGGCATCCTCTGTGTGAGAATCTTCACACAATGCCCTGGCATAGATACTCCGTGCCCTAATTAAAGAGTTGATCTCGGCTGTTGTTATATTGGTCCAGAGTGAAGGGTAGTGCATGCATTCGGATTCATCCCAGGCTTCCCATAACCAAGGCATTTCTCTGCGTACTAGTTTGTACCACACACTGTTTGGGAGTCCACTGAATGCCTTGGAAGCAATACTTAGACTGGTGATATCACTAGAGCCCAAATAGTCGATAATCATGAGCCGAATTTCCGCGGGAAGGAAAGAGAGAAAGTCGCCCTGGCTGTTGCGGGATGGGGGAGATCGGTTCGTCGCGGATTGAGACCTCTCAATCTCATAATACGGGTCACATGAGGCACACGATTCTTCGTCCTTCACCGCGGCCAGAAGAATCCCTGGTAAACCGGGCACATAGAGGGGATTGGCAACCAGATACTCGGTACCAGGCTCATGGGACCACCACTGCTGCTGTGAACTCTTAACCTCCTTGGCTCGAGGAAATGATCCAAAGGCATCCCAGTCAAACTCGGCATTACGCCAACTCATCAGTCCTGAAACATTGACGTGCTGAAACTGGACTTTGGATTGTCGACAGAAGATATCAAAGCACCACGGATGGAACGGCATGGCTATATCATCTGGTGTTGTCTCTGGCACCTTACAAGTGTTAGCTCTGGGCTGTGCCTCCGAGCCAGTTAAAGAACGCATTTGAAAGATATACCTACCCCAAAGTTCACATTGTCCGTCTCTACATCCTCTATTCCATTGCGCACGGGCCGCACTGTTGGGATGCCTATATCGCGCGACGGTGTTCCGTCACAAATCCCGGATAAAGACCAATCCCCATTGACCTCCCATGGCTCATGTAGCTGATCAGCCTGCCATTGATCCCGTGTGGAGGCTTTATGCACCAGGAACTGTGCGGTGCGACAGCCTCTCGCTTCTTCAGGTGAGATAGCATCAGCCGAGTAGCCGGACATCGGACTATCAAAATATCCAACACGCAGTTCGGGATCTCTCCTCGTGGCACTCCACGGATCAAAGGTCTGTAAGACCCAGTTGTAATACATTTGACCTTCGGATTCATTATTTGCATCAGTACTGCTGTCTTCCCTGTCTTCCATGTGCGCATCTTCGCCAAGGCTCATGCCGTCGGTTGATTCGTAATCGGAGTCATATTCAAATGGCTCATTGTCGGCACAATCTTTATCGGATTGATAATCAGGATCCTGAGCCCTGTCGTCATTATCTGTAGAATAAACAGTGTCTGTCGCATCGCATTGGCCGGCGTGAGGACCGGACACGTCCAGCTCCCCAGATTTTAGGCGAAAGATGATGTTGAAGCTCACGCCACAAAGATGGCAGTAGAACTAGCAAGCTGTCAGATATCTTGTCTACTTATAGAAGAAAAAGACTGTACCTCGGAATAACCTACACCGTTGTCAGTCATAGATTCACAGGATTGCTTTGCGCCGGGTAATGTAGCTGTCCACTTACCCATTTGTTTTCCAATTGATCAGGAATTTAAAAGATTTTGGTATCTGGACTCCCTTCCTGACCGTTCAACGAAGAGATAAAAAGGGAAGTAAAAGTGCAAAGTGGTCACTTTTCCTCGTATCCACGGCCCCGTTTTAGACTAGACCGATCCTGATGTCTCTGATTGGTCGGTCAATCTGAGGCGATCTGCTAAAAGGCCATAGTGTTTAGAGTGTCCGAATTTCTAGTTATTTTAGATATTTGAATTTCTTCTCTGTCTGATAGACCCTCAAGGGTAGTCTACCGACTTATGATGTACATTAACTTCATCCGCATCGAGCGTTTCACGTCGGACAGCATCGACATCAAATGCAGCCTTGCTGTGGAAAATAGTTTCCATCTCTTCAAGACTTTTCCCTTTCGTCTCTTTGACAAATAAGAATACAATAATCGCCATGATAATATCCAGGACCGCGTAGAAGAGGAAAACGTAACTGCCCCAGGAATCCATCATGTAGCGCGTCACCAGGGAGAAAAGGAAGTTAAAAAGCCATTGTGTTGATACTGCGACCGAGGTTCCGACCTCCCGAATTCGTGTTGGGAAGATCTAGCATGCTAGTTAGTGGTTGGACTGGTGACAGAAGCATAGTATTACTTACCTCGGCAGTGTATGGCCACGGCAATGGGCCCCAACTGAATTGGTAGATCGAGTTGGTCAGGAAAATCATAGCCACCATGCCAATACCAGCCGGGGTGGCTTTTGCATCGGGCTTTGGCGTGGTTTCCTTGACGACTGTGACAATGATGAAGCAACCGGCCATCAACAGAGCTGAAATCCAAAGGGTCGGCTTGCGTCCCCACATCTCGGAGAAGAACAAGATGTAGATGCCAACAGTGACGAACTTTTCAGCACCAAAAAGCCCAGTGATGAGAAGGGACTGGTTAGTGTTGTTGCCAACTAGCAGTTTGAAGAACTGGGGGCCGAAGTAAGCCAGTGCGGTCATTCCAGTGCACTGCTGACCACAGAACATGAAAAAGGCGAGGAGCAGTCTGTAGCGGTTGGCGGGCTCGAGGAGTTCTCGTTTATTAAAGCCCTCGGTTGCTCGTAGCTCTTCCTCGAGTCCGACTCGGATTTCGTTGAATTCTGCCCTCACTTCAGAGCCTATTGAGTGACGATTAGCCCTGTGCCCCGTATCTGGGGGATATATCCTTACCTTCACTGGCTCGCATCCATTTCAGGCTTTCCCATGCTTCATCAAATCGGCCTCTTTTGGCCAACCAGCGTACACTTTCTGGCATAGCACACAGCCCCAGTCCGAGAACTCCAGCTGGCACCATCTGGAGACCAACCGGAATCTGCCACTGCCTTGAAGAGACGGGCAGTGTGATTTTCACGGCATAGTCGATCCAGTAGCTCAACATCACACCCAGCGCAAAGAGCCATTGCATCCCTGATCCGAGCTTGCCTCGAATTTCCTTAGGTGCCATTTCGGCATTGTATGCTGGGACGACCGCAGTTCCTGCACCGAGACCGAGACCAGCAACAAACCGCCCGATATAGAAACAAACGAGGGAGTGTGATGGTACCACCTGCAGAACCACACCGAGGCAGAACACAGTCATGGCTGCCTGCACTGTTTTCTTCCGCCCGTACCGTTCGGACACCGAGAAGATAGATAAGGCGGATAGGAATGCGCCTACATTTTGCAAGCTTACCATCACAGCGCTGACGGTTGTCTGGTCCTTGTAACTAAAATCATCGATGTAGGACTTGAACTCGAGGATACCACCTATCCGTCAAGACTGTTAGTGATGACCACTAACCAAACGGGCTTTCCTTTTCACTTACCAACAATTCCAGTGTCATATCCGAACAGGAAACCGGCCGTACAGACGAAGTATCCGAAGAAATACGCTCGGAAGGCCCCGAGCCTGGTTCCTGGTAACCCCATGATGTGCGACGTAGTACTCACAGACTACGAGGACACGGAAGAAAGAGAGAATAAAACCGTGAGGGGTGAAGAAAAAACGCACCCAGACGCATCTCGAAGCCTTTAAATCTAAGCTCTGCAAGGGTTGATTATCCGATCCGTATTCCACGAGCTCACATAACAGCACGCAACCTGTAGTGTCGAATACGCCATAGCACGCCATAGCCCCAAACATCCTGCCTATCATTAAACAGGAAGACCAAAGGTCCAAGGGCCAAGGGGGTGCCAGACAAATAAGAAACGCCATGTGGCATTTAAAATTGGAATTTGTCTATATAGCTACTCCTTTCCCTTTTAGTGCTCAGTCCCTGCCGCTTTTGGCTCCCTGGGTAAGTCTGAGAACGCGGGGCCCCGGTTTATGGCAAATTTCCACTCTTTCCCATACAATTTTCTGCCAGGAAATATCCATCACTCCTTCACCTTCGATGACCTTGGCTTCAACAATATCATACACCGAGATCGAGGCGAGGCGAGAGATGATATGATGCAAGGTAGGCAGCTGGTTCCACCCAAGGCCTTCGATCTGAATATTTCCTTGAGATGCATTGAGCACGCGGGTAATTTTGGTGGGCACATTTCGTGGCTCCTCTGCGTAGAACACTGGATATTCCGCCTCCGGGTTGCCCTTTCCCTCTCGGCCCACAGATGGCATATGGGATGTACCAAATACCCGGATCCACAAACACGGCTTCAGTTGATGCAGTCTTCTCTGCCTCAGCAAGACCAGTCAATGCCATCCGTCCCCACGTTGTGCCTCTCCAGCTTGTGGTAATAAGAAAGACCCTTGCCGCTTATTGAAAACCTTCGGGCATCCAAGCTCTTCTCTTCCGGAGATGATATAATCCGTGAGATCCTCGAACATAATCGGAAAGTATGTTCCTCGGGTGATTTCTCCATTGGCTTGCTAATACTCAATGTCGTGTATGTAGAGCCCCATGTGGTTATATCCTCCTCCTGCAAGCCAGTCCAAGCCATCCAAAGCGGTCAGGGGGAATCTTGCGTAGGCCACACTGCCGTGTCCGGAGAAGCTGTATGCGGAGTTAGGCAAAATGTTCTTCAGCAGAGTCCGACTAGTTTTTATCTTAATAGCAGCTGCGCAGAAGCTAGCCTTTGCGGATGCGAAAGCTCGGCTACGACCCCAAAGGTCCTGGCGAGGGCCGCCGGGCATTGGGCCAAATACAGATGGCTGCCGGTAATAAACCTCGGGATTTTGAGCTCCCTGATTATCTCAAATGTTCGGTAGCGAAGTCGAATTCGTCAATCTCAGACAGCATTTTCATAACTTTAAAAAACAGAACATCAGCTCACAATCATTCGTTGGGGAGCCAACGGGAAGTGGAAAACTTAGGGTGAAGTAGATCACAATGTTGAGAAGAACGAAGAACATACCTTTGTCCATCGGCAAGTGGCTTCTTCTAGACTCCTGGTATATTCCTGAATTCGGGTGACTCGTCCGTGACGTGCCCTTTCATAAAGCTTCAATCGTTCAGGAATCTCCTCCTTGGGAACATCACCCGGGAGTAGAACGCCCAGAGCAATACTATCTTCGAGTGCCATGGCACCGCCAGATGCGCGATAAGGTAGGAATGGATGAGCTGCATCTCCAATCAATGCTAGGCGGTGATCAACCCAAGTTGGGAGGGTCTCCATGCCGAGGAGAGGCCAAACTTTCAGTGTCTACGCAGCCGCTTTCACCAAAATTTTGCGATCGACAGGATCATAACTTCCGTAGACCTCAAGTAATTTGTCCTTACCAACGACCTGGTCCCAGCCTCCTGATACTCCAATGTTAGTGAGATTGTCGGGGTGAATGCAAACAAAGTCGAGCATTTCATTGCTGACGCAGGGGTACTCGCTATCGGAGCTGTGCCACATGTCGACAGATCCCAAATCTCGCATCAGATGAGTAGTCTCGGGGTCATCAAGGACTTCCTTGCGCGAGACCAAGAATCGCAAGGCATTTTTGCCTTAACTGAAGGCCTGCTTATCAGAACCGGCAACGTGACGCCGGGCCACAGAGTGCAACCCCATCAACACCGATAACAACATCAATACGTATCTCCGTCCATCCTCAGGGATGACAGTGGCAGTCTTTGCATCAACGTCAGTGACCTTACTCCAGGTATGCAGAACCGCAGGCTTTCCCTTCTCGGGGCCCTTGCTTGGTCTTGTTAGTCAGTCGTTCGTGAATGTGAGCACGGTGAATGAGAAGCCATTCCTTGTAACCATTGTCAGCTTACTCCCTACAGCCCAGGAAAGACAATTTCTCACGTGCTGCCAGGCACCGGAGAATTGCCTAATTCTCACAGTGGATACGAGTTTGCCACCGGGGGTTTAGTCTCGAATCTTTATTTTTAATTGTAAGTCTTCACATTGATCTTATACAGTTTTTCAAGGTTTTTACCTGCTCTGCTTGTACCCCACCATACTCAGAAGCGTTCACCCCAATCCTCTTCAGAAGACCGTTTGTATTGGGAGTAAGGTGAATGGCTGCGCCGACCTTGTTACCGAACCGAGATCGCTCAAACAGCTATTATCACTCGGTCAGCCGAACTGAATCTAAAGCTACGATCAACCAAGCCACAAAAGCGCTCTTACCTTGACTTCGTGGCGCTGCCGACGAAGAGCGATGGCTACCGCTAAGCTACTGATGCCGGCCCTGATAATGATCACTATCAAGCCCTTTGCAGGGGAGTTCACGTCGACCTTGCTTTCAGCGTTCATCTTCAGAGATTGACAAGGGCAAACGACGATCAAAACGGAGAAGAAGGCGCAATGGAAAAGAATACATTATTTTCCGCTGTGGGGAGCAGACTAAATGGTCGCAATGATCTACACTCGGCTCTATTGCTCATCGCATATTCCATAACGGATCCACCCCGTTGTATTGCCCCGGATTGAACGTTACAATCCGATTCTGCAAATATATTCTTATGACACATGACAATTGAGTGGGATTTCAGGATTGGTAGATGCATTAAGACGTTTGGTTGTGGCCCTGGCAGTTCATTCCATTGAATACAGTTCAACAAACTAACATTAATTGATCGAACGAATTCTAGGGAAAGGTGCTCTAACTCAAATAAACACAAATATTAATAAAGCAGTTTTAAAAGCTAAATTTAAAGGAGATTAAGAAATATTAACAAATATATCTTTTAGTATAGAACTAGTCATTTTCGTCCATGCATGACTACTTCCGCCAGAAGCCCGGTTGGCTCTCCTTATCACCAAAGTAGTCAAGCATCTGAGGAGGCCGAAGATAGGAACCATGCCAAACAGCCATGTGAGCCCACTCAAACTGGTCATACGTATCAACGTAGTCGCTGACAGACATATACATCCATCCAACATCCTCCTCCTCTTCTTTCGTTGTCCCATCGTGCCAGTCAGGGTCAATTTTATAATTCCTCTCCTCGGGACTTAAATTGCCCCATTGCTTATACAAAACTTTAACGACGGGCTGATCCATATGGACCAAAGACTCCAAACAGATATCATCAACAAATAGGGCGAAGTTAAGCCGTGCTCTAAGAATGTATTCAGGTCCAGGAGTATAATTTTTCTCCTTCAAATGCTCTCCGACTAGCCTTTTCAGTGTTTT
>CAJVRC010000876.1:98929-129947 GCA_911456345.1 Penicillium egyptiacum | reverse complement strand
TTCTCCAGCTCAGCATGAATCACGAGATCATGGGCCTCTAGGAGCTCTATTCTTTCCTTTCCAGGTGGCAGGGAAAGTTCCACGGATTTTTGCATGTGTCGCTGGATAAGCTGGAGCATTTTATGCCCTAAACTACTGGCGAGCTGCAGGCAGAACTTAAAAACCTTGAACGTTACTGGTCCTATAACAGATCACCCCCGGTTTATCCCAGTCCTAAGTTGCAGTTTCCTTGCATAGATCGTGTGCATCTGTTTAATTATACCACAGCTGCAGGATATGGGGCAGGCGATTGGGCAAGAGCGTATGAGCAAGCCAAAGCTCTTGCTGCTCAAATGACCAATGACGAGAAGAACAACATCACCTGTGGCTTTCAATCAACTGCCAACGGCTGTTCTGGAATGACTGGCAGCATCCCTAGGCTTGATTTCCCTGGCCTTTGCTTACAGGACGCTGGAAATGGAGTCCGTGGCTTAGATATGGTCAATTCCTATCCCTCAGGTCTCCACGTCGGTGCTGCGTGGAATCGAGATCTAGCGCTCAAAAGAGGCAGATACATGGGGGCAGAATTCAAGCGGAAGAGCATCAACGTTGCCTTGGGGCCTGTTGTGGGGCCTTTGGGTCAAGTTGCCCGAGGAGGACGAAACTGGGAAGGGTTCTCCAACGACCCTTATCTCAGCGGTAAGTTGGCCTACGAGAGTATCATTGGAATGCAGGATTTTGTGATTGCCAGCGTCAAGCACCTCGTCGGCAACGAACAGGAAACCGACCGCAACCCGTCCGTTTACTTGGCAAACGCTTCCATTTCTTCCAATATCGACGACAAAACGATGCACGAATTATACCTTTGGCCATTCCAGGATGCAGTCAAAGCAGGCGCCGGCTCTGTCATGTGCAGCTATAACCGCGTTAATAGCAGCTACGCCTGTCACAACAGCAAGGTCTTAAATGGCCTCCTGAAAACCGAGTTGGGATTTCAAGGATTTGTCGTCACCGATTGGTATGCCCAACATACTGGGGTCGCCAGTGCAAATGCTGGTCTGGATATGTCCATGCCATATTCGCCTTATTGGCAAAATGGCAATCTCAGTCTTGCTGTCTCAAATGCATCTATGACTCAATCCCGGTCGGACGATATGGCTACGCGCATACTTGCGACATGGTACAAGCTGGCCGAAATTGCCAACCCTGGCGCGGACGTACCTGTGAGCCTAAATGAACCACACGAAATTATCGACGCCCGCGATCCTGCATCTGAGCATACTATCTTCCAAGGAGCTGTTGAGGGTCAGGTGCTTGTGAAGAATGTAAATGGTGCGCTACCTTTGAAGAAACCGAAGCTCCTCTCCCTTTTTGGCTACGACGCTACTGCTACTACAATCAACTCCCAGACACCAGCATATGCTTTCCTGCAAGGTTTAGGTTTGGGAAACACATTGTCGTATATTGGAGGACAACCCTTCTCATACGAAGTAGCGGCTGCCTTGATGGGAAGTTTCTTCTCAGATACCGCTGGGCCTGAAATCGCACTCAACGGAACTTTGATTACTGGTGGGGGATCTGGCAGCAACACCCCAGCGTACATTGATGCTCCATTCAACGCCTTTCAACATAGAGCAAAGCAGGATGGCACATTTCTGTTCTGGGATTTCTATTCACAAGATCCTGGTGTGAATGCGGCAAGTGACGCCTGTGTTGTATTTGCGAATGAACAATCTTCCGAGGGGTGGGACAGGCCAAATCTTGCGAATAGCTACTCTGATACGCTCGTCGCCAACGTCGCTGGGAAATGCAACAACACGATGGTCGTTATTCACAATGCCGGAGTGCGCCTGGTCGATGCGTGGATTGAACACCCAAATATTACAGCGGTGATTTTTGCCCACCTCCCAGGCCAAGACTCTGGTTCTGCTTTGGTGGAGATCATGTGCGGGGAACAATCACCGTCGGGTCGTTTACCTTACACCGTGGCAAAGAATGCAACCCACTATGGCGAACTACTTGGTCCAGTATACCCAGACAACTCTAGTCTTTACTATACCCAATCAAACTTCTCTGAGGGTGTCTACATCGACTACCGCTACTTCATGGTCAACCAGATCATGCCACGGTATGAGTTTGGCTATGGCCTGACATACTCGACGTTCGATTACCAGGATCTCAAACTTCGAACTCCAGATCGGTTGGAGACGTCGTACTTTCCACCAGGGCACGAAACCTACAATTCGACCGCTCCAAAGCCCCCAGGGGGGCTAGAATCACTTTGGGACGTCTTGGCAACTGTAAGCTGCACAGTAACCAACACCGGCCCAGTAAGCGCTGCAGAGGTTGCCCAGCTGTACGTTCACAATCCTGCAGGTGGGCCGAAAAGAGTTCTACGGGGATTTCACAAGAAGATCATTGGCCCCGGCAAAAGTCAGGATATGCACTTTGACCTCACTCGTCGAGACCTAAGTCAATGGGATGTTCAGACACAACAATGGGTGCTCCCGCGGGGCACATACGGAGTCATGGTTGGCAAAAGTGTCTTGGATATCCAGTTGCTGGGAGAATTCTCAATAGCTCATGATGGAAAGACGGATTTCCGCTTGTCGAACGGGTCCTGCAACTGACTATAATACTAATGTCACCCGGTTTCCATTAAACAGAACATGTCATTTGCTCGCAAGTTGGTGTGAAGATCATTTGTTGATTTGCTCAGTGGTGCAGGCATTTCAACTAGTACCCGGGTGAGCTTCACGTCACTTCCCTGCCTATATCAGCAGCGCGGACATTCGAGCGTGGGTGAGCTAATGCTTTCAAACGCGAACTTATAATGATTCTTTGCGTTTGATGCTCCTTATCGATATAATCCTTAGTAAACCGAACAGTACTCGTATGTTGAAATTCTGCCAAGAAGCAAATGATCACGCTACAAAAGTCCACAGCAACTGCCACTAATATGTATCGTTAGTCACTGAACGTTTGACATGCTTTAAATATGTGCGACTACTCTAAATGTACTTTCAAAAAAAAGACATCACGGCTTTTATAAGGCCCCGGTGTCAATCATTTTGTATTGAAAACGAGTTCGTATTTTGTCGTATTTACTCCGTGTGACGGGCTGTGCCGCTCACTTAGAGTTACATGCAAGGAAAAAGCTGTCACCTTGACATGGAAAACGGAAAAGATGGAAAAAGGATATATGAAGCAACAAAGTAAAAGGATAGGTGTCTCATGATCATCTCTCAGTATATAACCACAAGCAGGCCAATCCCTCGCTAACGTCAGGTAAACCTCAGCCGCCTTTCACCAACAACACCCAGTCGTTATCAATTGTGCCCTCAGTTAGAGGGGTGAATGTCAGATTCAGGCCCCGCGTAACTTGATCGATCGGTAAGTATGACCCATTCTTAGGGGCAAACCACCAGGCCTGTAGATCACCCGTGCCGCTGAGATTTCCGGTATTCAAGCCAAAGCTTCGACCCATGGGCGCAAATACTGTTACCCACTTCCACCAGCGATCCCGGATTGCCATGACTTCAGCATATTCGGTTCCAGGAGAAGTAGTGAGGAGGCTTTGGTCGGGCAGACGATGTATGCCTAGATGCTGCTCCACGAATGACCTCAAATATCTCATTTGTCCGCTTGCAGGTCTTTCCATACCTTCCAACCATGTCTCATTGAGACCGACCGTGGTATTGAATCTTCCTGGGTTGGTAAACTGCCAGACGGCTTGTTCGCCGTAAGTGACGCCGGCACTACCGGCACAGAGAGCATGCCATGCACCATTGCGAACAAAGGACGAGTTCCAACGATAGCTACCATCCTCGTTTATGCTGATAGAAGAATTCCAGTATTCGTAGTGATTCTCCAAGTCCATGACGGGACGGACTGGCTTCCTGTTATACATCTCCTTGACCGCGTTTTGGTTTGCTATGGGTACACATTGATGCATATATTCTAGGCCGTAGAAGGAATTTGACTTGGGAGAACTTCGGTTTAGTGTTGTTTCCAGGAGGAGAGATATCGTGGCGCGTTCGTACCTTGGAACTATTGATATCGCTGTGGCCCATCTGCACACCGTCCATTGACAACCATGTTTGATTGCCATACATGGCCGAAGCTGTGCTATCTGGGAAAGCCGAAAACCATACGTTTGTTCCATGGTAGGTCATGAAAGGTTGGATGCCATGGCCTCGGAGCACACGTGCTTCAGCACTGTAGATGGCATGCGCAAGCTCATTGAAGACGGGTCCTGAATCGATGATATCCAGAGCTTTTTCCTTTGCGTCCGGGGACATGCTCTGTTTATGAAACCACCATCTGTGATACCATCAGTGACCCTTCATCTCCAGCAAGGCTGAGTGGCGACGACAACTTCACGTACCTGTTACTATCACCGCCAATTATCTTTGGAAGGCCAGCATATCTCTGCCCAACGTAGTTTCCGAATTTGGCCACATTGGACGCGTTCAGCACCACTGGTGACCCATGCCAGCCCTCATTAACCCATCGCCCCCACGCGGGTGCTAGAGCGATTGTGATTCCATACTTTCTAGACATTTCGATTACCGTATCAATCCACTGGAAGTATGGTTCATTGGGCTTAGTGGGGTCATAGTCAATAAATGGAAGATCCCCATTCTGGTTGGGCACAGTGAAGCCATCCTCTTCCGCGAGGATGGTGCCGTAGATGACATTGAAATTCTTGGCAGCGCGATCAGCCAAGTAATACTCGACTTCTGTACTGTTCAGACGGTGGAACATCTCCCATGCGGTATCGGCTTGCCAGAAGACAGGGTTACCCTTGCTATCGGCCAATGTCCGCGATGTTGATCTATCGACTTGAAAGGCCAACGATGACCAATCCTTAGCAAAACCGAATGGTAAGTGGAGGGCATAGAGTAAAAAGTAAACACCCTGGAAAAGACCCATTGTTACCTTATGCGTAGCGCGGCGAGGTAGACCTTCCTTAATCGCAATTAAAGATAGACTCCTCCTTAAGAGTGCATCAATTGTTGTATGATTTGCGCCGAAATATCCTTTAAGCTTAGGCGAACATACAGTTATTTACTAGTGAACGAATACGAGTAATGTTTCCCATGAAGAAAATCAACGGGTGGAACCCTCAGATAAAATACTACCTAGACATCCGTGGAGAACCCTGTGCTGGCAAAAAGTTATGTTATTAATTGATTCTATCAGAATGGATGCGTTGAAGCTATTGGGACGCATTGTAAAATCTGGTGAATCTGGTGGCTAATTGGAAATGCCAAATCGTCCACTGCCTAGGCCTTCTGTCCTGTTGCGATACGCCGATTCATCACCCGAACCGACTCATTACCTATATCGCCGTATTTTCAAAGTGCCTCTAAAAGAAGCGAAGTGGGGGCAACGACAAACACAAGTTTATCGACCGGGATCGCAACCATGGTCTATGTCGTGGGGCTCAGATCCAATTTGCCTATCCAAATGTGAGAAGGCTTTGAAACATACAAACGAATACGAGAAACGCCGTCTCTAGAGAAGTTTGCCACTTTCCGGTCTACCAGCTGCATTCAAACTCTCTGCCCAAGTCTGGGAACTACGAGCTTAAATGTCAGGTACAGCACCTTCCATACATATCTCGCCTACGTAGGAACTACAATCTACCCGTCATGTCTCATAGGAACTTTCATTGTCCCTCAGACGATCCGCCGCCCTATGAACTAATGACGAGCCATGGGATGCAAGGCGGAACTGTGGTCGATGGTAAGTGACCCTCACCCGGGTAGCCAAAGACACCTTTTATAAAGTTCTGACAAAGTTATCATCTTCAAGAGGGCGGGCGCGTTGAAGTCGACCTTGATTCGAAGGTCTGTAAAGCCGTAGCGAAGCTCGTTCGGCTGCCCAACAACGAGAATCTGAGCCATCCGCCTCCCAACTACCCCGACTTCGCCCGAGGCGAGATCAAGCTCAACATCGTGATCCAAGTGGTTGGAAGCCGAGGAGACGTGCAACCATTCATCGCGTTGGGCAATGAACTTCAGAAACACGGACATCGAGTGCGTCTCGCTACGCATAATGTCTTCGATACCTTTGTGAGAGGTTCAGGGCTCGAATTTTACCCGATCGGTGGGGACCCTGCCGAGCTTATGGCATACATGGTCAAGAATCCAGGACTGATTCCACAGATGAAGAGACTGCGGTATGGCGACATCCAGAAAAAGCGTGCGATGGTGGCCGAGATGCTAGACGGGTGCTGGAAGTCTTGTATAGAGGATGATCCGATGTCGCAGACGCCATTTGTGGCAGATGCTATCATTGCTAACCCGCCTAGCTTTGCGCATATCCATTGCGCCCAAGCTCTCGCGGTACCAGTGCATCTAATGTTTACCATGCCATGGAGCAGCACCAAAGCCTTTCCCCATCCGTTGGCAAACTTGAAATATTCAGATACCAGCCAGCCAATCGCCAACTACCTATCGTATAGCATTGTGGGGTGGATGACATGGCAGGGGTAAGGGTACGACTTTTGCATTATGGTGGCCATTGCTGACACGACAAGTCAGACTAGGAGATATAGTCAACAAATGGCGATCAGAAATCGATTTGGAGCCAGTTCCTGCCACTGAAGGGCCCTGTTTGGCAGAGACTCTCAATGTTCCCTTTACATACTGCTGGTCACCGACTTTGATGCCGAAGCCTAGCGACTGGCCTTCCCATATCGGTAAGCTCTCATATGCACCTTCATAGTTACGCAGCTGTTCACGCCGCATGTCAGATGTCTGTGGGTTTTTCTTTCGGGAACCCCCCAACTACACCCCACCCCCTGAGTTAGCGAATTTCCTACGTGACGGACCGCCGCCAGTGTATATCGGCTTCGGTAGCATTGTCATTGGCGATCCCGAGAAATTTACAGCTACGGTCCTAGAAGCGGTTCATACCGTTGGAGTCCGCGCCATTATCTCCCGTGGTTGGAGTAAGCTGGGCGGAGCCTCGTCGCGCAATATCTTCTACATAGACGACTGTCCTCACGATTGGCTATTTCAACATGTTGCTGGTGTTGTCCACCATGGTGGAGCCGGCACGACCGCCAGTGGTCTGCAAAACGGTTGTCCAACAGCCATCGTGCCTTTCTTTGGGGAGTAAGCTACCCCTGGAGACAAGCCAAGTAATCATACTAATAACCTTCAGTCAGCCTTTCTGGGGCAATATGGTCGCTGCGTCAGGGGCGGGCCCAAAACCAATACCTTACCGTGAAGTCAATGCAGATAACCTTGCAGAGGCGATCGGATTTTGCTTGCAACACTCGGCGTTAGCAGCTGCGCAGGATATGGCCTTTAAAATGCGATCAGAATCAGGTGTTCAGGCGGCCGTGGCGTCATTTCACAGACAACTGCCTCTGGAGAAAATGAAGTGTCAAATCTTACCCGATCAGCCTGTCGTCTGGGAGTTCCAAAAGTCCTTCTCGAAACCGATCTATTTGTCAAACATTGCCGCGCAGATACTGTCAGAAAATCAACAGATAGATCCTCGGCATTTACATCTGTTAGTTTTTTCCCGCCCGATAACGAAAATGCAGCAGGACGAGACTGACTCAGAGCCAACCATCAGCTACAACGTCAACACTATAGTAATCGACAATCAACGATGGGATCCTATCACTGGCACCGCATCTGCGACTGTTGCAACGGGCGCCGACATTCTCAAATATGGCACTGATATCTTTTACCAATTAATCAAAGAGGCTAAACGTGGTCGCTCGGAAGTGTCTCGGCCTAATATATCTCGGTACCAGCATTCTCCAGCGATAGATGCAGGTTCGTCTAGTGTAGCAGACGTGGTAGACCCCCCGGGTCATTCTAGCTACCCAAGGACAAGTGCCCAGACGATGGGGGCCACCTTAGCAGCTAGTGGGAAGAGCGTTGGCAAGTTCGTGGGCTATGGCTATAAGGGGGCGATTGTTGATATCCCGCTGGCAACAACCGAGGGATTACGAGCCGTACCACGATTGTATGGTGAGGATGTGAAAACCCTTGGCCCTGTACGTGACTGGAAGTCCGGTGTTGCCGTTGCTGGTAAGGGCTTTTTATATGGTGTCGCTGGTGGCCTTACGGATATCGTCGTTCAGCCATACAGGGGAGCCCAGGTTGAAGGTGCAATAGGTGTGGCTAAAGGTGTAGCAAAGGGGACAATTGGTACTATGACCAAACTTTCATCTGGTTCGTTTCTATACAAAGCTTTGCCTTTCTCTACGAACGAAACACCAGTCTAATTGTGCTGCAGGTATGTTGGGCTTGGTAGCTTACCCTGGACAAGGGATTTGCAAAAGTATTCAAGCCATAGGGCGATCAGGGACCAGAAAACGAATTGTCGAAGGGCGAGAAAGAGAGGGGAAGTTTATGGCACGAAGAGCCATAACTGCGGGTGTTGACCACAACGTCGTGATTCGGGAATTTGATGCAGTGAGACGTGGGAAAAGAGACCGAACATAAAACGACTGAGCAGAATGTGCCCTATCAATAGTTCATCAGATGAGTGACCTTGTTTGACTCAGACGCTGTTCTTAGAAATAATTTCTTTGTACTGAATTGTGTCACTTCGGCCATAGCTGACCACCATAAGGATTTTAACGAAAGATATTGTGGGCACACAGTGTGGAATGGCCTTTGCTAGCACAGGGAAATCGCATTTCTTGTGACCTGTTCACAATAGTATGTCCCTATTGTCTCTACCATGCTAAGTTTGGTGACTTCCATTGATGATCTGATGGCTGAGTATATTGGCCCTTTCACTTCCGTTACTTGAACCGCTGTTGCCTGGGAATGAATTGCGGCATAGACAGGGGAGTATAGGAGTGACCTACGCACAAGAATCGTCTGCAGTTGGATACATTTGTATGGTCCAGATATATCGAATGGACTCCTAATCTGAGCACGAAGTTACAACTGAGCCAGACTAGTAGAATTTCGGAGCTATGAGAGGACCAGGTGCTACAAAATTGCCAGAAATGTGGGAACTATGGTTGGCTGTTCACCCTAGTCATCTAAACCTTAACCTGGAAACCAAGGGACAGGGCTGAACTAAGTCTTTGCCGAGCTTGTGGCCGCCGAAAGCGATTCCGCATCATGCGTATTCGTACACTAACGGTGAATCCCTGATCCATACAACGAGGCAAATAGGCCCCTTTGTTGCTCAATTGTGGAAACGAAATTGCCTGTGTCCCCACTAGTTGCCGAAAGAGCGGTAGTCTCTGTGGAAGAAGCAATCCGTCCATCTAGAAGCCATATCGCATAAAAGATAGTAGAACATCCAATATTTGGATCGCAGTTGCGGTGACTAATCTGTACATGGAAAAGGCCTTTTCTTCCTTTCTTCTGCCTCTGTCAAGAACCGTTTTCAAGCTGATACTATCTACAATTTCGCAACCTCTTCCACCGTATTACGCTCAGTAATATCAAAGTTTCCAGCGACATGTTCGAAAGCCTTTTCAGCATTTTAAAGTCTCCAAGTCAAGAGGCAGATGCGCAGCAACACTATGTCGAGAGCATGACCATGCAGAAATTTTCTAGCCCGGCTTCCCCTGTGGCAGAAGGAGTTATTGATCAGCAGCCTGTAAGTACCACAGCACTCATTCTCCTACGGAAGGCACTGACTAAATTTGCTTAGAGAGCCCCCGATCAGATGCAACAGCTGCACTTACGTGGTGGCGGTGAAGGAGCAGACATTTGTTGTGGAGTGTCAGTAAAATCTTGTCACAAATCGTCCGCAAGTCAGTTTTCCTAACTAAGACCATAGTTGCACCGGGCTTATCTGCTTCGAGTGCTGTACCTGCTGCCTCTGTTGTTGATGGAGTGGTCCAATATCAACCCAAAGAGTTATTGACTATTTTTGAAATTGGTATGTCTATAAAATTGACTACAGAAGCAGGGCTAGGACGAGGCTCCGTGAAACCTAAGGTCTTTGGTAATAGAAGAGCACATTCCCACTTCAATAGTTTTCAAGGTCATGAATCAAGTTCCATGACTTTTAATCTAAATGGACCTGTTGACACAGCCTGATACCGTATACCACCAACGTGGCAATACTTTATCGACCCAGTAGAGATTGTTACGACCTTTCTGAGTCGGACTGTATTGTATCTTCGTATCCGGCTCATGCCGGGGCGCTCCGAACTTACTCCGATATACCCATGAATCGAGACCTAGGTAATGAGCTAAACCCTACTACAGAGCTAGTCTATACCCCAGCTTCAAATTCTGTTTTGGTCGTGTGCTCATTAGTCCTGGTTTGCCCCTGAAATAAGAAATACTTCCAATGATCAAAACGCGGGGTTGACTGAACAAAATAGTTAAGGTACGATTTCTCCACTCCTCCTGTTGCAAAAATTAGGTTGCCTGTACTGTAACGTTGAATAGGAGGCACCGTGTGCACACAGTGGGTCCCTGTGGTTTGTGCTCTATTGGGTAATGTCTTAAGCTCAGCCCCAGTACTAAATACTAGGCACTCATCTCCCGATTGAACACCGAGCATACATAGTATGTCATGGGACAACTAAACAGGTTTGTAATACAAAAATAGAATCAGTCTTTCAGATGTGGCTTTAACTATATTTGAAGAGCTTGCAGCTCCGTACATTTACTCACACTGTCATCTGTGGAACTAACGCGGAATTAGAATCACAAAGGTTCCTACATCAAAGAACTCTCAAGATGAATCCACGAGAAGAAAGGTCTTTACTGTTGATTGAAGAGGCCAAGGGCCTCGATAACACTCCTTGGTGTGACCAATATGAGAAAATGATATCTGGGATGCTGTATGTGCTCTCATCTCAACTAACGTTCAACAAGCGATAGGCGGAGTCACACCTTCTATGCGTCCTGAAATTCCTTTCTAATATGTGTATGCTTAGGTACGACCCCTTTGTCCGTGAGCTGACGGAAGCTCGCTTCCGTGCCCGAAGGCTTCTATCGAAGTACAACAGTACCCCTATACCAGATGGTACGACCCCAGATGAACTTAGAGCCGACCGAGAAGCCATCCTGGGCCAGCTTCTTGGTTCCGTTGGATCCAATGCATACCTTGAGCCACCGATATTTGTCGATTATGGCTGCAATATTAGTATCGGGGATAACTTCTATGCGAATTTCCAGTGAGTTTAACACGAAAGTAGCCCGACCCATAGTCCGGACATACTGACTCGATTGCGTCCGCAGTACCACAATGCTCGACTGCTCCCTCATAACGATCGGCGATAGGGTTTCGTTCGGACCGAATGTGAGCATCCTCGCCGCCACACATGAAACGAGCGTTCAATCGCGTCGGGACGGATGGGAATTTGCTCGTGAGGTCTCGATTGGCAGTGATTGTTGGATCGGGGGGGGAGTCACTATAGTGGCAGGAGTAATCATAGGAGAAGGGTGCACAATCGGAGCTGGCGCAATCGTCACAAAAGATATCCCCGCATTCAGTGTCGCTGTTGGGATCCCCGCGCGGGTTGTGAAGCGAGCGGAGCCTGCTGCAACTATGTCCAACTAGACAATTGCCCATCCTAAACATGGAATTCTACAGCACAATGTATAAAGCAGGCTGGTATGCCGTGACACCATTGCTGATTATTTATCAAGTGCCAGGGACGCTAAAATATAACTAACTTCGCGAACGTGGCAAAATAATAAGCATGTTCGAGGCAACTCTCGTCCAGCTTGGATAAATAGACAAGTCATCAAAACAAACCATTACAGGTTATTTCAACAGCACGGAGCAAGGAGTTAGCTTGCATTTCATATAAACATAGTGAGATGACATTCTTCGTATTCGTGGTCAGAAGAACCGGTAAATTTCAAACCCTTGTTCCTAGCAGCCAGGGAATCGCAAAGAAGGTACTTGTTCACTTTGCTGGTCAAATGCAGGCATTTCAACACAGCTTTTTCATTCCTGATCGAAAAATGTGCAAAGTGGTTGGACTATCAAGCGTTCCGCTGTTGATTGGATCTGTGATCCCAGTGCGCAGCATATCAAACCCCCGGAGAAAGGAGGGGTTTGGAAACCTGCACACACGAATATCGGGTACAATTGTACCGTAGGCAAAGGAGAACAATCTTCCGATGTATTTTCTCAAATCTTTCATGCCGTGGTCCGAGTCATACCAATCGTGTTCGGCAGGGCCGCTAGGGGGAAGAGTGGATGCGTCGTATTCGTACACTAACGGTGCCGAAAGTTCCTTTCGGTTTACGAAACCACTAAGATTTTACCGGCGCTGATACTCTCCTTACAGTATTACAAAAGGTCAAGCTACTATCTTAATTCCGTATTCACGGCCATACTAGGACCTGTACCTGTACAGACTGACTCCACAGGGCTTCCTGATCGCGTTCGGTCTCTGGCGGCTTTCCTGATCCGGCCTTTCGCCATGATTCCATCTTAACTTGTGGGTAATTATTTGAGCGTGGCCACATGAAGTCACAAGTCGTTTCGCGTTCTCCATCATTATCTGTTACCTTTGGCCTCCAAGTCAGATTATCGGGTTGGCCATAGGGCGCTTTAGCGTGGTTTCTCCGTGATATATGTGTTCTAGAGTGCCTATCTTATTTTACAATAAAGCCCTTACTCAGACTTTGTCTTGATCTATAATTATTGCCTATTACTGCAATTATCAAGTTCGCAATTGTTGGCCTCAGTATGAAGATTATTTTGATTTGCTTGTTCCACTTGCTTGCTCTTCTCACTTTACCTACTGTTTCAGACAAGTCAACACAGCCGCGGTTGTCACTACAATCTCCCAGCGAAGATGTAGAAAGTCTTGTCACCTGGGACGAATACTCGATCTTCATTCGTGGAGAGCGTGTTCTATTTCTCTCGGGCGAGTTCCATCCTTTCCGGCTCCCATCGCCTGGTCTATGGCTGGATATCTTCCAAAAGATCCGAGCCTTGGGCTACTCCGGTGTCTCTTTCTACTTGATGTGGGGATTACAGGAGAGCGAGCCAGGAAGGTTCCAAAGTGCTTTGATCTGCAGAAGTTCTTTGACGCAGCAAGCCAGGCAGGGATTTATCTCCTAGCTCGGCCTGGGCCTTACATCAACGCCGAAGTATCAGGAGGAGGGTTACCCGGCTGGTTACAACGGTTAAAAGGGGATGTGAGATCTGTAGCACCGGACTTCCTCAATGCTACAAGAGACTACGTCACGAATGTTGGCAGAATCATCAGTGAGGCCCAAATCACCAACGGGGGCCCGGTGGTGCTGTTCCAACCCGAGAACGAATACACCATGTGCTCTGGATTCACTTCAGTTGAGGAGATCAGCACCTGCCTTGACAAAGACTATATGGCTCATGTGGAGGACCTGTACCGTGAATCTGGTCTGGTTGTCCCGTTCGTCAGCAATGACGCCGTTCCCCTTGGGAATTGGGCTCCCGGAACGGGTCCAGGTGCGATGGATCTCTATGGATTCGACAACTATCCATTTGGTTGGGGAACTGGATGTAAGTCGTTGCAAGGAGTATCCTTCTGGCTGAAGGCACTGGCTGACTGGTAAACTTTAGGCCAGGATCCGTCTAACTGGACTCGGATATTAGACCCCTTGAGTCTGTATAACTTTACCACCAACAGAATGATGAGTCCAGAAACACCTTTTTCTATTATTGAATATCAAGGCGGAGCTCCTGATCCTTGGTAGGTCACTCACATAGACACCAGAAAGAAATCTACTGACTTAGTGATGCTTCTAGGGGTGGGCAAGGTATCAATGCTTGCGCCGCCATGATCAACCATGAGTTCGCGCGGATCTTCTACAAGCTCAACTTCGGCTTTCGTGCAACTATCGTGAACTTATACATGGTACTGCTCAATACATACGGATGGCTCGAAAGTTTAAACTAATGACTGCTAGATGTTTGACGGTACCAACTGGGGAAATCTGGGATATCCTTCCGGGTACACATCGTACGATGTGGGCGCTGCCATAACGGAAGACCGGCTGGTAGCACGCGAGAAATACAGCGAAATAAAACTGCAGGCTCAGTTCATGCAAGCATTTCCGGCATACCTGACATCTCAGCCTCTCGGGGCGTCTTTCGCGAACACTAACACCTCTAGCTTAGTTACGACATTGCTTCGTGGTGTTTCTACCAATTTTTACGTGGTTCGACACTTTGATTATGGTTCGCTCGAGTCTACAAGATACACAGTTGACGTCGATACTAGCGTAGGCCGCCTCACAATTCCCACGTTAGGAGGCTCGCTGACAATAAATGGACGCGATTCGAAAATTCACGTCACTGACTACGACGTGGGAGGCATCAATCTCGTCTACTCATCGGCGGAAATCTATACTTGGAAAAAGACAGCATCTAAAAATGTCCTATTGATGTACGGTGAGGAAGGTGAGAGGCACGAGTTTGCAATTGCCTTGGCGTTAGAGCATCCAAGCATAGTTGAGGGCGACGAAATCAGTCATCAAAGAAACAAGAGTGCAACTATTGTTCAATGGAGCGTCCGAGCATGTCGCCAAATCATCAGGTTCGGCAACGCGTTAGAGGTGTATTTACTTCAGCGAAACGATGCGTACAATTATTGGGTTCTCGATCTGCCGCATCCACCACCGTTGGGCCTACATATGTCGCCATCAAGATCAAACTTCTCAGTTATTGTGAAGGGAGGATACCTCATGAGAAACGCCACTATCTATGGCGACACGTTGGCTTTGAATGGAGACCTCAATGGCACAGTCGAAGTTGAGGTGATTGCGACTCCTGCCGGTTGTTGCTCGGCCCTCATATTCAACGGTAAACACGTCAAGACGACGGTCAACGGTGCACGATTAAGGGGTGTTCTCGAGTACGAATCTCCTATGATCCGCAATCCTGATCTCAATGTGATGGACTGGCATTATATCGACTCATTACCAGAGCTCGGGCTTGCCTACAACGACAGTCGCTGGACACAGTGTGATCGTAAAACATCCAACAACCCTCGAAGCCTTACTACGCCTACTTCACTGTATGCAAGCGACTATGGTTACCATGCTGGTTCGGTTCTCTATCGCGGCTATTTTGTTGCAAACGGAGACGAATCTCTTCTTCGCCTGTCCACCCAGGGAGGTTTTGCCTACGCACACTCCGTGTGGCTCAATTCCACATTTCTCGGCTCCTGGGCTGGCAGCGCAATTATACAGGCAAAGAATCAGACCCTGGGATTCCCAGGAAAGTTAATGAGAGGTGCCCCATATGTGATCACGGTACTTGTCGACCATATGGGACTGGACGCGAACTTTTATGTCAATGAGCAAACGATGAAAGCGCCTCGGGGGCTCCTAGACTACAGCCTCTCCGGCCATCAGAGCAAATCTGACGTCACTTGGAAGATCACGGGGAATTTCAACGGAGAGAAAACCGTTGAACTCAGTCGGGGCCCTCTGAACGAAGGCTCCACGTTTGCTGAGAGGCAGGGTTACCATCTTCCCGGAGCTCCTTTCGAGACATGGCAACGTATGGCTCCTCAGGATGGTCTGTCCCAACCTGGTGTGGGACTTTTTGCCACAACGTTCAAGCTGGATTATCCTTACGGGTATGATATTCCGACGAGTATCGTGTTTACGAATACCTCAGCTGTCGATGATCCCAGAGCTCGGGGTCTGTTTCGGATCCAACTCTTCGTCAATGGGTGGCAATTTGGAAAGTATAGTATGTTCAGACAGTTCTCCGTCCCGCAAAAGCACGTCTCTTTGCCAGCCACTTACAACCTCGCAGTAAATAATATTGGACCACAGACAGCGTACCCAATCCCTGAAGGTATTGTCAATCATCATGGCGAGAATTATCTGGCTCTTACTCTCTGGGCTTTGGATGATAGAGGTGCGAAGCTAGATGGCATTCGGCTGGAGAACACTGCAATTATCCAAACAGGATATGCAGGACCAGACTTCGTTGATGCTCAGAGTTACGCGGTTCGATACGGGAGCTATTGACGTGGTATTAGGGTGTAAGGTATATGTGAGATATACAGATGATTGCGTAAGAATTTATATCTCTTGCTCAGGTACCCAGCTGATATGCATGTTGTCAACCGTAGGCCGCAGCCAATCCAGTCAACGCCATTGATCGCGGCCGATTAGTAATTGATGGATTATTCAGAACTCTTTCAGGCTCACTTAATGTAGTAGTCAATCAGGGCCGTAGCGCACATCTGAATTGGAACATTCGCACACCGGGGGGAGAGAACTTATAACAACCTTCTGGGCCTTGACTGATTCTCTACAGAATCGATTTTCAGATCCTGGCTGTGGTTCATGGGAAAACACGTGCGTGCTAGTGACTTCAGTTTAGCCTTTGCTGTTCTATTGGAGATAGTTGTTTGTATATCTCCAATTGTAAATCCGTTTCGCGACATTAAGCATCACCCCATTGTATCATGATCGTATTTTCTGGATAGTTTACGCCTTCAGTCCTGTGATGTTATCGAATTTTTCCGACTCCAGCGAGACTTTACCTCGAAAGCCCTCAGCTGAACCAATCTCACGTCCAGTGTACTTACGAAGATAAGGACCACGCATAGTTGGAAATCTGATCTACTACCGTCCCAACTGCCTGCCATTTTACACCTGGTATAGACACAAACCTCAGTACTAGCTTTAATGATGGCCGACAATCTTCCATTTGAAAACCCAGTATAATTATATACTAGTGTATTGAGAAGCGATACAGTATCTTATTTGTACCATGGCTAGTAAAATGGTAGTGCATCCTCCTCTTCCGGTTCAACGTTTACGGTCTCCTATTACGTACACCGCCGCCAGAAGCGGAACCTATTTCCTTTTCCTAAACGCGGGGGCTTTCCCGAATAGTATGACACGAATACGATTAAAGGAAACCTTTCATGAGGTCTCAGCCATCCTTGGCCACGCTGACCCCCTGCTCCACTGTGACGTTTCTTGGGTTTCTTGGTCAGGGTCTGCCTCTATATACAAGATGAATCTGCTGTATCTTTCCGGAGCAATGCTCTGCATACCATTTCCCGACACTCTACATTACGAATTAGCTTAGGTGCCGCCACTGGGGGCGAGCTCAACATAAGTTCGTAGGAAGAAATGAAAGTCGAAATACGGAGCAGGTTATAAGGCCATGGTTGTGTGCGGTGTCGATCGCCCCGAACTAGCTTTTTATGGTTCGGCCGGGAACAGTGGAACTGGAACAGGCCGAAGGGTACCCACCGCAAAAGGTATGGATCAAACACTGGATTTTTAGGACATTGAGCCGTATTGCGTTCACTACTTAAATCCCGATGTGCACCGTCTACGGATTCTAATTACTTTTACGGATTCTCATGACTTCGAATTGACATCATGGTGTTTATACCACAGTTTTTGTCTCGCACGGCTCTTCTCTTAAGCTTCACTGTACATTTGGCACGAGCATATACAAATGATCAAATTGCTGCCAAAATTGACAAGGGGACCTTCCAAAGTCCGTCCGCACTTCTCCGTCCTCGATTTCGATACTGGGTTCCCGACTCTAGTGTCGAAGAGACGGCAGTGCGGCATGATATCGAGTCGGCAGCAGCTATTGGCGCGGGAGGTGTGGAGTTTTTGCCCTTCTATAACTCCGGTGGTGTTCTTGGGGGTGCTCCTCCTGGGGATGATTGGTCTAAGAATGGCTTTGGGACACCAGCATCCAACAGAATCTTTCAAGCCGCGTTGGAAACTCATCGAGATGCGGGCTTGGTGATGGATTTCGCTATTGGCCCTAACCAAGGACAAGGCGTACCAGCCAATCCCAATGATGAAGGGCTTCAGTGGGATCTGGTAAGCGCCGAATCTAACTATGGAGGCGCTTGTATGAACCAGAGCAGGAACTAATGGTTGTTTGACCCTCACAGATCCCTGTGTCAGAGGCAATTGCTGCGAACGACTCTTTTCACGGAATCATCCCTGGTTGGGGAAGCGGAGACTTCCTCGCGTTGGTATCGGCGGAGATGGTCTCCTCAGAGAACATAAAAAATACATCCTTTTCCTCAGGCACCCGAGTTGCTTCTTATTCCAGACTTATTCTGAAGGAGAATACGCTTGCTGACCGGACATCCGAGGTGTCACCAGGTGGTCACGTATCTCTTGCCTTTCCACCAAACCTACACAGCACTCGGTATCGGTTGTTTGCTTTCTACCAACGCCTGACTCACGCAAAGAACCTGGAGTTATCGAAAAACCAGTCAAAAACAGTATTTGACAATGGATCCTACAACGTTGACCACTTCAGCGCCCGCGGTGCGGAGACTGTGATTAAGTTTTGGGAAGAACATATTTTGAATGAGAACATGAAATCCCTTCTCACAGAAGCCGGGAATTATGGTATGGTCAGGCATTCTCTCATGTTTTGTCAGTACTAATATTTTTCTGCAGCTTGGGAGGATAGCGTGGAAATCAAATCCAACACATCATGGACACCGTCGCTTCCCAGTGTGTTCAAAGAAAAGTACGGATATAGCCTGATCAAATACTTACCTCTGATCATCTTTGGGAACAACAACATTGCGATACAGCAATCTGAGCCCGGGGCCATCGAGTGTCTTCTTGACAACCCTGACCAAGGTGTTGGCTTTGTCAATGATTACCGAGGTGCGTTAGTGGAAGGATATGGGCAGTACCTGAAGACCCTAACGGCATGGGTGGAGTCGTCTCTAAGCCTGCAGATGTCTGCGCAGGTGTCTTATAATCTTCCCATGGACATGGAGGCTAATATTCCGTTTGTGAATGCGCCCGAGTGCGAAAGCCTTGGTTTCGTGGACAACATCGATGCCTACAGACAGTTCTCCGGGCCTGCCGTACTGGCTGGCAAAAGAGTCATCTCCAACGAGATGGGTGCAGTATCTATGGAGGCGTTCCGGTACATGATCTCCCATTTGCTATGGTCTATCAATAGTGCAGTTGTCGGGGGAGTCAATCAGTTTATCATCCACGGTCAACCTTACAGTGGCAAATACTGGTCAACGACATGGCCAGGTTACACCGCTTTCTCATATTTCTATTCCGAAATGTGGTCAGATAAACAGCCTGCATGGAACCACGGTTTCTCGAATGCCCTAGGGTATATTAGCAGACTCCAATACAGCCAGCAGACAGGCAAATTGAGAACGGACGTTGCTGTTTATAATAAACAGTCTGCGACAGATTTCGCATTTGCATCTAGCTTGGCGAATCTTACGGACATCATTCATGATGGTAAGTATGACATGCGAACTGACAGGTTACACAATAGTGAAGGGAACTAATGATTTGCAGGGTACAGCTACAGCTATATTTCGCCTGACAATTTTGACCTCCCGCATGCATATGTCCGACAAGGGATTCTTGCCCCAGACGGCCCTGCTTATAAGTCTCTTGTTATCCCCAATACCGCCAATGTTACGCTCGACTCAATCAACAAGCTTCGAACATTTGCAGAGAGCGGATTTCCGGTCATTTTGAGCGGTGGGGATCCATCCTACTATATGACTGGCGCCGCAAGCGAGAAGGGAAACTTCGCAAGGGCAATTGCCTTGTTGAAAGAAACCGACAATGTCTATAGTGCCGCCAACGGAGAGATTGCCAATCAGCTATCCTCTCTGAGTCTGGATCCTCAAATCAGAGTACAATCCAACGGTACATGGTACACAACCTGGCGTGAATCGTTGAATGAGCACATGGACTTTGCTTTCATCTTCAATGCTGGAGAGGCCAGCTCAGGACATATCGAAGTATCCAGCGACAAAAGGCCATATGTATGTAACATGTGGACAGGAGATATCACTCCGGTCATCAATTATCACAATGCCAACGGCAAAATCGTTATTCCTCTACGCCTGGAATCAAATCAGACAGCACTTATCGGATTCAACGGAGAGATACGAGATCGGTCCAACTCAATTCTCCAGGGCGTTCAGGTGCCTTCTACAGTTCTCGGGTACAAGTACAGCGCAACTTCTTCACAATTGGTCGACCTCCATGTTGCTGCTGGAGGACCCGACACCCTTGGTGGCAAGAATCACAGTGCATTTTGGGCCCGCAAAGCCGCCTCCAGCTTTCCAATTACTAATTGGTCTCTGACTGCGGAGCACTGGGCTGCCCCGACTAATATCTCTGATGCTTCACTGGTTGCATCAAAGTACAACACGACACATCAATTGTCGTCGCTCGTGTCCTGGACAGAAATCCCTGGCTTAGCAAACTCCTCCGGGGTCGGTTACTATAGCGCTAGCTTCAATTGGCCACCACGTACCGGCTCGGCTGATGGGGCATACGTCATTTTCCCCAAGATCACACACGCGCTTTGTCTCCGCATCAATGGGAATGACCTACCGGCACTTGACTACAACGCACCGAGCATTGACATCGGTCCATACATAAAACAAGGCCAGAATGAAATTTTGGCCATTGTCCCAACCACCATGTGGAACTATCTCAGAAGCATTTTTGATCAGATTGAGATGTCAGGACTGCCTCCCCTGATTACCATCGCGTATCCTGGCCCCTTGCCTGGGTTGGTTCAGAACGGGCTAAGGGGCACTGTGCAAATCGTTCCTTACGTGAAGACGGTGGTTGCAGCGTAGGAGAGTAGGAAAGACGAGTATGACGGGACAGTGTGAGCAAGTATCCGTGTGTATTGTCCAGTTGCAGAGTTTCGTTATCCATGTGTAATAAGAAGAAATTGGCCTTTGGCTATCTTCGTACATTTATATCACTATCTACGCTACGAGTTTGTCACTCCCCATTAAACCATGTCTTGCATACAACGTATCGTAAAAGAGAGCTCAAGTTTATACCATAGCAGGGCAATTTATTCGTATGTTTTATCTTGGCTGCTGAGCGATACCATGTCATTGATAGACTTCGGGATCAGTGAGCGTTAATTAGACTCCCGTGATCAAAGCCACTACTAAAGTGCAAACTGTATAGCTTTGGCCAAGTAAACTGGATATCTCTGAGGTTCTATCTATCAAGGATGATTGAGCCATCCTTCTCGGTCGGCAACCAATGCCCCCATAGTAAGAACATGTGTGTATAACTGGGCTTCTAAACTCTCAGAATATTCACAGCCGTTAACAGGTGATCTCGTCAAATCCATACACGTCTGAAGCTGCTCTATGATAGAGCTCTTACGAATCCGGATATCCAACCTTGATTCAGTCATGGTAGCAATGCGACTTTTGCGCCGTGCTTCGTGGTCAATGAAGCAGAGCGCGAAATATCCCCACTTGCATTCGTCTTCTACCAACGCACTATCCCCACCATCGGAAAGTCGCTTCTCCCATTGCATGCTCATACTCCGGCTCAATCCCTCACTACTATGATCATCTTTGATAGTAAATCGGTAACGCATTTCGGGTTTTGCATGACCTGCTGAATGTGTACTGACCCACCAAGTACATTGCTCATTGCGAAAGCTTATCGTCGATGCTTGCGCCTTATCGCACGTTGAATGGCACATCACGGCCACGGGATCTTTCTTGTGCAGAGCTGGATGCTTCTCATGCTGTTTCGCTGATATTCCAAGTTGTTTGCCTAGATTACGCGAACTGACGGTGTAGGGCTCGTCGTAGGTTGCATAGCTGTCGCCTGACCTCAGCTTAGGACGCTGGTGGAAATCGCGCGTCAATTTCGATTTGCGAATTGATGGCTGCCATATTTCCATGACTGGACGTGGTCGGTCTTTGTTTGTGAGTTGTTGAAATTGTAGTAAGAGTTTACGGGTCAGGCAAAGTGACGATTTAGGTGGTGGTCGTGCGATCAAAAAGCTCGCTTGGATCTTGCTCCTTGTGGGTGCTGGTAGTGGCCTAAAACCCAAAGTTAGACATATAGCTTTGAAGGAGCAGCTTTGGTGGTCGCTTACAGCTCGTCACTTGCTCCATCGCTTTCAGCTTCCATGAACGCAGAATTGGGCTCAAGCAGCACAGAAACCATAATGACTGCTTTGATTGAAATTGTAAACTCTGAGGTGATTTCGATTTCTGCTACTTTGTAGATGGATGTTCAAGGGTTTTGTACCGATCCTTTAAATCCCTTTTTTGAGGTCGGCTCGTATTCGTTTTACCTTCACTGGCCACACTGCCACACTCCACGCGCCATGGGTACTCACAGCTTTCATGACCGAAGTTATACGACCCAAGGATGCGAATAGTGCTTCAAGCGTATTGTCGAGATGATACCCACTGGGGTAGCTTCCAAAGTTCGGCATTAAAGAATTTTAGCCGTCGATCACGCCAATTATTGGCTGGACGCGGGTAAGGGCGTTAGTGTACGATTACGACTCGGATGGCTGCAGAGGCCCACACTATGAAACTTTGGACGTAGCCTATTAACTATTAACTTTTTGCGTTCGGCAGATTTATGGAGCAAACCATAAAAAGTCTATCATGTTCGTACTCGTACACTAAGATGAAACGGTCGACAGGTTCCAGATTCATGAACCGATGCTTATTTTTTTGGTTGCTCGGGGTTTCCTCGCCGCTTTTATCATCAATGTCAATTCGACTATTCGACTTTTCATCCAATTATCCGTGGATAGTTGATATTCGCATATGGAAAGCCAAATTATATCCCGGATCCCTGTCCCTTTCTAGTACTAGCTGAGCCCACGATCGGGGATCCCCGTAATTGTAGGAACAGGGACCATGTAGGCAGTTCAATCGGCCATTGGCTTCTTAGAGACGCAACTGTGCAGCCAATGACCTATTATAGCTCATCAACTCATCTTGATGCTATGAGGACCTGTCTTTGTGCCGCATGTATACTTTTTGATACGTTCAACCAACTTAAATTCACTTGTCATCCGCCCTTTGTGTAAAAGATGCGAACTCTATCAGGCATTTAGCATAAATTTCCTCTTAAATATCTAATATCTCAGATATATCGCACCTGACCATATTCTCAACAGCCAACAGTGCATCAGGCAATTGCCGTAGTTTCGATATTAAACGGTGAAAATTATACCCAAAGAGCCGTAAACCAGCGCTAACGGCAACTTCGTACCATATTGACGCCCCAGTATGTGGAAAATGTTCGAGGAAGCCCTGCACGTTCTATATATTGCCAAGGTTTGTATGCAATGAAATGCATCAACGCTTTCACGCCTTCCTGAGGTAGTATTACAAGAGAGAGCCAAATGTGTCCAGTTCGTGTGGGCCTTTACGTGTGTGTTGTGGGTGCCAATCGGCAAATAGGTTCAAGCCTTTCGCTAAAAGAGTATTCATCTATCTTGTTCAATGCTTTGTTCGATGCGCCCACGCCTTAGGAACCTTCCTCCCTGCCACAGTGGACAATACTCCATGGTTTATATGACCTTCCATAACGCGCAAGATGCATAACTGACAAACAAAAGTACCCAAAAAATTTGATTCACAAATTTCGCAAGCCAAATTAACTCATATCATGAAGGTTAACATAAGTTGGGGATTTCCCAAGCGCAGCGCGATCATTGAGCATTTTGTACGGCTTCCAATAATGGAACAGCACCTGTACAAGAAGCATAGGAAGGGTATCAAAAAGATACATATAAACCTCATGCGAAACAAGATAGCCATCGTGTCCTTGCAAAAACTCTACCACCCGATATACACACCGGAAGATGATCAAAGCAGCCATCAGGAAAAGGATGTGCAGGAGAGTCCCCCAAGGGGCCCCCAAGAAGCCTCCTTGGGTTTGACGAATTCGAAGCGCAAACTTCACGGACACGAAAAGGAAAAATCCAAAAAAGAGTAGCTGGAAGAAGAGACCGAAAACAATCACTTTCTGTCCGATGCTAGACAGTCCAGATATGGCCATAAGGCCTCCTCCACTGCATTGTAAGAGGAATGCTATGACGTCGCCGATAACAAAAATTTTGGTAACTTTTGTGGGAGCAATGGCGGATAAATCGGGACGCTTCGTGCATTGTACAATGCGTCCGTACAACATGTAGAT
This sequence comes from Penicillium egyptiacum, assembly GCA_911456345.1. Classification (NCBI taxonomy): domain Eukaryota; kingdom Fungi; phylum Ascomycota; class Eurotiomycetes; order Eurotiales; family Aspergillaceae; genus Penicillium; species Penicillium egyptiacum. The sequence goes on along the minus strand of CAJVRC010000876.1, from coordinate 106,059 downwards.
CGTTGCTGCGTAAAGTGAAGGAGGAAGGAGGATCAAAAGTGATTGACTAATGTACGGAGCGAGGCTTTCTGGGCTTTTGGCAGAAATAGCGCGGCAAATGTATCCCGCAGCCATCACTAATGTGCGTCAGCAGGCTTCGAGAAGAAAGCGAGTGTGGTACGTCGCAGAATGGAAAGGGTACTGACTAATGGAGCCAATGATGAATGCGGTAAAAAACCAGGCTCTGGCCTTGAAAAAAGCGTGCCAAATATGAACTGCTGCGCTAGTGGCAAAGACTAGTGCAAATATCACACTTGCAGCGACACTCGGATCATAGTTATAAAGGGCAAACCCATCATCATCTGCCATTGCCGAGCTGCGTCTAAGAGAACGAGTCGTCAACGTGGGTGATGGATAAAGGAAGAACAACTCTAGCTTGGGCGCCGCTGCCTTTGGACGTTTTGCAAATTGCAAAAGAGAAATGAATGAAGCCAGCGTCAAAGGAGGTAGCTTGATTCAGATGAAGATAACGAAATGAAATTCACAGAACCAGGTTCGAAATCGGCAACCCGGGCTATATATATTCACAACATAGGAGACCGAGCAGATCAGCGGTTGTTGCCCAGATGAGAAAAACGAACACAATCTTAGTTCTATCTAGCTGATACTAGGGGGGTTAATCGGGTTAATGTCTATCTATAATTCCCACAGAAGTTGTTAAATTTAGATTACGAATACGAAAGCATTGCTACCAGTATGGAGTACCCCTGCATGTATACCACTTTCTACAGTCAACGGACAGGCCGAATAAAAAACTTTGAACGTTTGCCTGATATTTATCCCCACATCCTACGCCAAGGATCAATCGATGGGGCATTCGGTTGCAGGGCCACTACTATATTTTTTTATGATGGGGCAAATAACGGAAGAGCCTCGGAGAATCCTTTGCACATTACAGATGGCAAGAGTACGAATACGATACGGTAATATTTGATTTCCCCGGAAGTCAGACTATTGGCAATGAAAATTTCACTGTATAGTTTCCGTATAAGAATAGTATGGTTCCTTATACGGAATAGCCGCCATAAGGAGTAATAGATGGCACTGTTAGTGTACGAAAGCATACGAAGATGGACCAGACAAAATTAAATTTCCTGAAGGGAAGAATATAAGATCAAATGCGGCCGTACAATTTATTGTTATCAATCCCATCTTTCATATCCTCTGCCCTGTCTGCCTTTTTACAGTTATAATAAGGCAGCAGTCTAGTTCAAGGGAAGATGTCGACTCAGTCTGGCAACGAAACTGCAGCATGGGCTTATTATCGATACTCCCCATCCCTAGCTGCGGCTATCATTTTTACTGTACTGTTCGGTCTGACCACGTTTGCTCATCTTTATCAGCTGGCCAGACATCGCACATGGTTTTTCATTCCGTTTGTCATAGGCGGATTCTGTAAGTGCATCTCTTGGTTCCTTTCATCTCCGAATCGGACAATACAACTGACATGATGAATTTCCTAATGCAGTCGAATGGGTTGGATACGTTGGACGGATCCTATCTAGTAAAGAGAGCCCCAATTGGACCATGGGCCCTTATATCCAGCAAAGTTTGCTCCTTCTGCTTGCCCCAGCACTCTTTGCCGCTTCAATTTACATGATACTGGGCCGAATGATCCTTCGTCTTGATTCAGAGAAGCTCTGCATCTTTAAAAAAAAATGGTTGACCAAATTCTTTGTCGCCGGGGACGTTTTATCTTTTTCAGTGCAAGCAGCCGGTAAGCATAGAAATCCCAGCGTTTGATTGTTTCAGCAACGAAAGCAAGCTAACCGGCATATGCGGGACTGCAGGCGGGGGAATTATGGCTGGTGGCTCGTGGGGTGCGCTTCACTTGGGTGAAAAGATCGTCGTCGCAGGCCTCATTATCCAGGTTCTCTTCTTCGGCTTCTTCATCATCACAAGTGCTATTTTCCATACTCGCCTCCGCAAATCACCAAGTGAAAAGTCACTCGCGCTCTCAGGCATATGGCATAAGCACGTCATGGCTCTCTACATTGCCAACATTCTCATCATGATTCGTTCCATATTTCGCACGGTCGAGTACGCTATGGGGAACAATGGATACTTGCTCCGCCATGAGGTTTTCTTGTATGTTTTCGATGGATTGTTGATGTTCTCGGTCATGCTATTGTTCAATTTCATCCACCCCAATGAACTACTCGCCTTTTCGCGGGGGAAGCATTCGTGAGTTTATATACGTCTAGCGTTATTAATTATTGGGTTATCTGTTGGGTTATCGTTGTTTACCTTTTTTTCCTGTTCAATTTTGGGTACAAGGGGTTTACGCGCAATGAAATATAGACAGAATTTGGGTATATTCGCGAAGCCAGGAGCGGTTAGGTGTGCCGATGCACCTCCTATCATTTGAACCTATTTCATTTTTCCTTTAGGGGGTAATTTGATTTTAGTTAATCCAAGTAATTTACGTAAAGCACTGCTATAAAAGACTAGGTATTCCGTTCACGTTATTGAGGCACTACTGGTAGTTAACTAGTGGAGCACGCATTTAAGGCTGTGAAAACATCTGAGCTAGACAAAATAACCACTTTTGGTATCCATCGGTCTGCATTGACCGTGACTTGTATTCCAAACCCTATTTGCGCTTATTCAGCAGTTATATTGGAAAAGCCTGAACCCTTGTGAAATTTTCAGATCCTAGAAATTGATTCAAGTAGAAACTAGAAAACCCGAACCATGGAGATCGTGGCTGAAAGGGTTAATCTTGATGCCTGGATGTCCAGGTGGAGTGACTTAGGTAATGTAAATCTCATTTAACCTACATTAGGGAGCCCCGACTGGATGATCACTTCGTTACATTTCAAGCTTGCACAGCCACACCTCGAATAATCCCACTTGACTCGTTTTTGTCACTTGGATAGCTTCTTAGTTTTAACACGATTTTGCCATGCCGTCACGACGGTCTCATCGCAAATCCCGCGACGGGTGCATTCCTTGCAAACGCCGACGGGTCAAGGTACGCAAACCTTGTACTTCGTGCATCAACTACGCATGTAGTGTCTTGTGCAATCACTGACAGCATACAGTGCGATGAGCGCCGCCCTGAATGTACGAATTGCGTGAACCGAAACACTACCTGCCAGTACGCCGCAGAAGCTTCCGTGACGTCACCGCGCTCGAATACCGAAGTGTCCTCTCCTTGCTCATTGTCGATCCATCCCCTTCTTGCATCCGCTCAGACACACTCGACATCTATTCAACAGGATCATACATGCATACCGAACAAAGAGGCGGGGGGTGCAGGGAACCTTCTACAAACTTCAGACCTTAATATTCGCGACATGGAGCTGCTTCTCCACTGGTGCTCCTCGACTTACGCGACGATGGCGCATACCAAAGAGGCTGAAGATGTATTCCAATTTCTCTTGCCCACAGAAGGCCTGACATATCCCTTTGTGCTTCACGGAGTACTAGCATTGTCTGCGCTTCACATCGCACGAACAGAGAGCCGAAGTAACAGATCGATTTATTTCTCTATTGCTTTAGAGCATCAGAATCGTGCACTCGCTTTATTCCGGCCTAAAGTCCTTTCACTAGATGGCCAGAACAGCCATATCGTGTTTGTATTTTCCGGCATACTCTTTCAACTGGCGTTCGCGATGTCGCCGTCTTCTCCGTTCGCAGACACTTATGACCCCATTCGTGATCTTCTTCAAGGGTTTGATCTATGCAGAGGGCTCCGCGAAGTGATAGGCCTCTCATGGCACTGGGTCAAAGAAGGGAGAATTTCAGATGTGCTGTTACGCGTGGATGACAACAAAATATGGCCTCTTTCTGATGTAATCCAGGAAGCTTTTTCGAACCTAAAGCGTCTCAACGAGAATCGTGGAAAGGAAATCAGCACTCACGACACAGGTTGCTATGCCTCTGCTATTGACTATCTGACAGACTTGATGGAAATATACCAGGACAAGCCCCGTAGGGTTGAACTGGCATTGAGATGGCCATTTGAACTCACAGACAAGTATGTGGACTTGCTGAGGGGACATGACCCAATGGCACTCGTTGTCCTAGCACACTATTGTCTCATACTTCATCATTCCAGACACCAGTGGTGGATGGAGGGTTGGAGCTTACATCTCGCTCGTTCTATTTGGAATCTTCTTGACGAGTATTGGAAGCCATCAGCGATCTGGGTTCTGAGAGAAGTGGGGCTAGAGGTTTGAATGTAATTGACCATCCAGGTCTACGACGTTTTTTTGAAGATTATTGGACTGACAAGTCTTTGAAATCTGTCCTTGAAGTGGCTAATGACTGGACTCAATTTTATCTCCAGCCGGAAAAGTCAGCAGTGAATTTGAACAGCCATCAATTCCGATTGCTTATGTAATTCTACATATAATGAACATTTTACGTCCATTTCTGAGTCTTTTACCTATTCCAAGCATGAAGACCACTCACATCTTATAACATCATTTATTTAATCTCAGCCTGGACTCACCTTGGGACTTTGCCGAGGCGTCTTGGAGCCGTCCAGTATGGACAAGCGGAAATTCCTGGTTAGAAAGCTCCCCTTATTGTGCTAGGTTAGGACCTTACAGACGCCTTGGGATCTTGAAGATTCCGGCATGGTCCCCGTTCGCCGTGGAAGCCCGTGGATTCTATGAAATACTTTATTGACAAAAGTACCGGTGAGCCTCCTTTTAGTTCTGCAGCTCGTTTCTCTAAATGAGTTCTTCCGCCAATTTCGCTATTCAAGTTATCGGCACTGTCAGCTGGAGGATGACATTGGTGCTTCACTGTGGATCACACTATACAAAGTTATGTACATAATCCACTCACGTCGAGTTATAACGCTATAGACTCGGCGCTAGCGATGCGGGTCTTGAACTACCACGTTCAACCGTACACTCATCAGACCAATAGACACGGGCCCAATTCGCAGAGGTAAAGTGCTGATATCTTTGGGCCGGATTTAGGCATTTTTCGGCGTGTAAAGGCGTTAAAGAAGGCCGCTGCATCTTCCGCCGCTTCCGAAGGGCCATTTCGTGGGTTTAACGATAAATTGACATACGGTGGACAGTATTTACGGCCCACGGATTCCCAGTCACGAAAGGTTGCAATTCTCCATGGGCTTGGGGGGATGGGAAAGACACAGCTAGCGATTCGATTCGCACGAGACCACAAACATGATTTCACTGCCATCTTCTGGCTAAATGGCAAGGACCGAGGCACGCTATTGCAATCTTTGAGCTCTATCTTGCCCCGATTGCCAGAATAGCCACATGCGAACGAGACAATGAATAACGAGGAGGTGGAGCAACGAGCTAGAAATGTGTTAAAGTGGCTAGCAATAGAGGGAAACTCACGCTGGCTGATCATTTTCGATAACATCGACCAATACTCCCCCTTCAATGGCCCTATTGGCGATGCATATGATATTGCTGAATTCTTCCCTAGAGCCGACCATGGCTCTATTCTCATTACCTCTCGGCTGTAATGGTTGGCGGAGCTGGGAAAGTCATTTCCTATCCATAGACTTGACTTGAAGGATGCGATCCAACTACTCTTACAAAGCAGCCGTCTATCAGTGAAGAACTCAGTTAACGAGCTTAAGAGCAATCCAGGTATTAAGGGACTCAATACTCAAATCTTATTCATGATACTAATATACGTAGATACTATTGCTCTTGCGAGCCGTCTAGATGGACTTCCACTAGCAATCGTTATCGCCGGGGCGTTTATACGTGAAACTGGAACCAGTATCACTAAGTACCTGTAGTATTACCAAGCATCTTAGTCCGACCTATAGCTACAATCGAACCCTGAACGCCAGTACTAGCAAGGCAATATGCTATAAACATGGATGACCTCATATCGTGAGATTCAGAAGCGGGACGCAAACGCAGCGGAACTGCTACTATTTCTTGCTCGTTTCGATAATCGAGATATCTGGTTTGAACTAATAAAAAGCAGCTGTTATAGCTCAAACCTCCCGATTTGGCTCGAAAGGACTATATCAAGCAGACTCGCGTTCAAAATCGGTATCAAGAGTCTCGTCGGGTTCTCTCTACTTGAGATTAAGGAACAAGAGGGAGGCTATACTATACACCCAGTGGTACAAGACTAGTGCATTCACCTTGCTAGCACAGACAAAAGTGTGAATTCAATCCAGCTTAATGAACTAGCACTAGTATCTGTTGGGTACACTATCCCTGATGCAAGTGTCAGAAATTATTCCGAGCTTCAGCAACGGCTTATTCCATACGCGAACTATATACGTTATAGGAATTGGTTAGGCCATAATATTGTGGTGTGGGGAGCATTCTATAGTTTAGGAGACCTCTACTCTTATCAGGGGAAGTTGAAGGAGGCAGAGGAGATGTATCAGCGAGCACTAGCGGGCTACGAGAAGGCTCTCGGTCCGTATTATCCGTATTATACGTCCACTCTCGATATAGTCAACAACCTTGGGACCCTCTACTCTGATCAGGGGAAGCTGAAGGAGGCAGAGGAGATGTACCGGCGAGCACTAGTAGGCTGCGAGAAGGCCCTCGGTCCGCGTCATACGTCCACTCTCGGTATAGTCAACAACCTTGGTATTCTCTACTCTGATCAGGGGAAGCTGTGGAGGCAGAGGAGATGCACCAGCGAGCACTGGCAGGCTACGAGAAGGCCCCACTTCTCTAATACCATCCGTCAGTTCCTTCGTCGATGCATGACTACTTCCGCCAGAAGCCTGGTCGGCTCTCCTTATCACTAAAATAGTCAAGCATCTGAGGAGGCCTAAGATAGGAATCATGCCAGACAGCCATGTGAGCCCACTCAAACTGGTCATACGTATCGACGTAGTCGCTGACAGACATATACATCCATCCAACATCCTCCTCCTCTTCTTTCGTTGTCCCATCGTGCCAGTTAGGGTCAATTTTGTAATTCCTCTCCTCGGGACTCAAATTGCCCCATTGCTTATACAAAATTTTAACGACGGGCTGATCCATATGGACCAAAGACTCCAAACAGATATTATCAACAAATAGGGCGAAGTTAAGCCGTGCTCCAAGAATGTATTCAGGTCCAGGAGTATGATTTTTCTCCTTCAAATGCTCTCCGACTAGCCTTTTCAGTGTTCC
>CAJVRC010000876.1:84601-98818 GCA_911456345.1 Penicillium egyptiacum | reverse complement strand
TTCTCCAGCTCAGCATGAATCACGAGATCATGGGCCTCTAGGAGCTCTATTCTTTCCTTTCCAGGTGGCAGGGAAAGTTCCACGGATTTTTGCATGTGTCGCTGGATAAGCTGGAGCATTTTATGCCACGCAGTATTGTCTTTGAACGAGCATCGATAAATGCAAAAGCCCCATGGAAGATTTGGCTTCTTCAAGAGAGTCTCCGATCGTGACATTCGGATCCCTTCAAGTGGGATATCCTGTCCTGATGGTCCCGTGTTTGACATTTTGCGGATGATTTGATATGGCTGACGACGGAACGAATTAATGACTCGAGGTATGAAGAGCAGCATTTCAATGGGAGGCCATATCAGGAGAAGTATTTCGTCATTTGGCGGGTTTGAAGGATATAGAATTATTAACAGGCAAGTGAATGGACTGAAATCGGAAGTGGAAATAGAAAGAGGAAGAGAGGAAGGGGCCTTTTAGATTACCACATCACATGACCAGACATTAACCCCTTCAAAGGTTCTATTTTTGATTCAGCATCCATGCATGTTCTTAGTCCATCTAAGAATGAAATTACATCCATCAAATATCTGGATCGTTGTACCTCGGCTGGCTCCTATGAAGTTGTGTTGGCCATTTCACTCTGACCCCCAACTCATAGCCAATATCCAACACCAGACTCGGATTACGCGCAAACTCGCGGGCGATGATGACGACATCCGCTTTTCCAGAGGCTACGACGTCTTCAGCTGTCTTGCCATCCCGAATCATACCGACGCTTGCAGTAAGGAGCCCCGGAACTCCGTCCTTGATTGCCTGCGACAGATGTGCCTGATAACCTGGACGAAGTGGAGGCAACTGTTGATCAGGCACTAAACCGCCCGAGCTCACGTCTATCAGATCGACCCCAAGGGTTTGTAACAGCTGGCATAGTCGGACGGATTGCTCAGATGTCCAGGACTCTCGATCGGGGATCCAGTCCGTGGCACTGATACGATAAAAGAGCAATGTTGTGTCTGGAATAGCGGCACGAATGCCCTGCACAACTTCCAATGCAAATCGCGCTCGATTTTCGAAGCCGCCACCATACTCATCGGTGCGCTTGTTTGTGAGAGGTGAACAGAACTGATGAATGAGATAACCATGGGCGCCATGTATCTCGATCACATCAAAGCCAGCCTCTACGGCAAGCTTCGCAGCATTGACAAAGTCGGCAATCGACTTGTGAATCATTTCCTTGGTCATAGCGGTAGGGATCGGCCAAATTCCATCATTTTTATAGGGGAGAGTGGAGGGACAAATCAGGTCGTCTGGGAATCCATTTTCTTCTTTCTTTGCTGGCCGGTGTCCAAGCCATGGAGCAGTCACACTAGCCTTTCGGCCGCAGTGCTGCAATTGAACACCAGCTTTTTGCCCCTGAGAGTGTATGAAGTTGACAACGCGCCGGAATGACGGTACCTGGCTGGCTGTCCACAGACCTGCATCTTCCATTGTGTTTCGGCCTTCAGGTGAGACGGCTGTGGCCTCGCACATTGTGAGTGCGGCTCCTCTGGATGCGTACGAGCCTAGTTGGACCAAATGCCAGTCAGTTAACTCCCCCGTCTTGGGGCAGGAGTACTGGCACATGGGAGAGACCCAGATCCGGTTATGAAATGTGGTCGAGCGGATGGTGATCGGTTCGAAAATTCGGGGAACCGGTAGACTCTCATCATACATGGATAATAGAGACCCTGCTGGAGGCGACTGGACGGGTGTAAAGAAGCCATGGTCTCCCGGCATGGGCCCATTGATGGTTAGCTCTTTACTTCCATTTGAGCCCGCCATTTTGGGAACAGGTGAAAGTACAATGGTAGAAGTGTCGACGTGATACCTTTTGTGTTTCAGAAGCCAGGATCGGCAGTCGACAGAGGAATCGTATCAGTACCAGGTGACCTCGGGAGTGAACAGCCATTATCTATTTGACCTTCAGATTCTCTCCCTAGGTAGTCAAAGACCATTGATTAATAAGATATTGATTTATAATCGATGAAGGGAGCCCAGAAGCCATGACGATTTATTCGCAAAACAAAGAACACAATCTAACTTCTTCGGTCCAGATCGGAGTGACTCCGGAGTGACTAAAATAGGAATAGGGCAATTTTCGACTACCAGGTAGTTTAGCTAATGCGATAAATTGCAACTCGATATCTCAACCATGGTAGTCTATATGGGGTTTTCCTCATAGCTTAATGCTTTTAAGGTGACATCTAGCCTGCTTGGGGAGCTTGGAGAAATTCACGACTTTGGGATTGAGATATATATATTTCTAGCTTGGAGAAACAAAATCTTTCAGATTCATGCTAAGGCGAATTTTCGATTTGCTCGAAATTGACACTTAGTGCTAAAAGGCCTTACAAACAGCTATATAGAAGAAATAAAACGGGATAATGATGTGGTTATTGAGATATACGGGTAGATTCGGTGAGCGTCATGCAATACATCGGGGTTCCTAATTTCCTAATCGGGCTCCGAAGCTCCATTCCCCTTTCGGAATAGCGCTATGCGGGAACTACTATACTTCCTCTTTCGGAGTTGCTCCTATTGTGACTTGGTTACATGTACGTATCCATGAAATATCTTCAAGGTGTACCCCCTGCATTGCTGGCAATATGCTTGATAATCCCAGAGAATTGATTTCACAATTCAAACGTACCGGCAGAAAGCATCAAAGGGGCGTTCTGCTTGGTATAAGGGACTCCATCCATCGTTGGGCTTAATTCACCTTTTCGATAACGTTATTTTTCCGAAGTTATGGCGGCGACTGAGGAAAAATCTACAGCAATGGCTACTCGCACATTGGTCGCCGGTCTCGTCGCTGACTTCGTCACGGCTTGCCAGTCGTCGGTGAAGAGCAAGGACAATTCCATCGTTTGGGATCACCTAGAGATGGAAGGTGGTGGCCAAGGGGTAAGAAAAACACCACAGAAGCGTTGAAACAGCAATTGGCCGAATGCTAATTGAATCAATGAACAGCATGCGCTCGCTCCTACGGTCGGATCCATGTTTGAACGATACGCGCGCAGGGCCACGTCGGTGTTTGGTCACGGAACTGAACCTTTGCGCAGGCTTTTGCATGACTTCCGAGGCCACATCAAGGCTGGGGAGATGCTAATGGTAATTGGCCGACCCGGTAGCGGCTGTACAACGTTTTTAAAGGGCCTTTGCCACATGCATGCTGAATATAAAAGTACCAGCGGTACTTTATTGTACGGCGGGATCCAAGCAAATTTTCAAGAGCCTGCGGCTCCAGTTGAGACGACATTCTGCGGTAAGAACTGCACTCTGATATCTCAATTACAATCAGTTACTAACGACAGATTGGTGTCTAGCGGAGGAGGATATTCATTTCCCAAGCTTGACTGTGGAGGAAACATTGAGGTATGTTAAGTGAAACACTTCATGGCATGTTATCTCTTTATTCATAGGAGACTAATTTCAACTCTCCTATTAGATTTGCAGTCAACTCTCGGTTCAGCAACGTCATATCCTCTGCGGACGCACACAGCACCGTGGTCAATCTCGCCCGTTTGTTCGGGATCGACCATGTTTTGGCCACCAGAGTGGGCAATGAACAGATCCGAGGAGTGAGTGGCGGAGAAAGGAGGAGAGTGTCTCTAGCTGAAGCTCTAGTGACTTGCCCCGAGTAAGTTGACTCTATCATAGTGAAGTCAATACTGTTATATCCTGTGCAGCGCTTATACATTGGAAAACAATAGTCTGATTTGCTACGACAACCCTACTGCAGGTCTCGACTCCTCAACTGCTCTCGAATTCGTGCAGATGCTGCGAGAATATGCCAACCAGTCCAACTGCACTGTCGCTATGAGTCTCTACCAGGGAAGTGACGATATGGTTCCTCTATTTGACAAAGTGGCTGTCATAAATTCGGGACACTGTATCTACTATGGTGATGTAGTCGCAGCAAAGTCCTACTTTGAGAATCTAGGATTCTACTGTCCCCCAACAATGTCAATTACGGACTTCTTGAACTCGATGTCTGCGGAGCCTGAAGCACGCCAGTTACGCCACACAGCGGATAATTGGTCGATTCCGCAGACACCCCAAGAATTCGTCACTGCATTCTGGAAGAGCGAGAAGGGGATTCGGCTTGGAACACAGATCGAAGAAGCGAAAAATAATGCTAGCGTTGCGGAAAAAACCCCAAGTCAGGGGAAGAAATCACGACAGACATACTCGATTCCGATTCTCACACAAATTCTTCTCTGTGCCTACCGTCAGTATCGCATATTCATCACAGATTACAACGCCTGGATTGTCGAAGCTGCCTGCATGGTAGTTCAAAGTATCATCCTCGGTACCGTCTTTCGCAACCTGCCACATGAAACTTCATCACTGTACCAGCTTGGTTCGGTTGTTTTCTACGCGATCCTCGTGCCTGGACTTCAGTCAATGAGCGAGTTTGGCAATACCTTTGCACAACGGCCCTTGCTCTTGAAGCATAAGCGGTATCGTTTCTATCACCCGATGTCGTATGGATATGGCCAGATCCTGTCAGATGTTGTATGGAAAGTGGTAGTCATCGCGTACAACATCCCTATGTATTTCTTGGCCGGACTTCATCGCACGGCAGGCCATTTCTTTATTTTCTTCCTGGTTGCTTATATTTCCCACCTGTCGCTTTCGATGTTCTTCCGGTTCATCGCTGTCTTGTCACCGACCGTGGAACGTGCCGGTCTTCCCGTCGGCATTTTCTTGACGACGTTGGTCATCTACACGGGCTGGTACATTCCACCGCCACAGATGCAAGTCTGGCTAAAGTGGTTCCGGTTTTTGAATGTGAGTACCAAATATGCCTTGGATAATGGTTTCAGCGCTAACGCAGAAGATCTCGAATGAATAGCCCATGTACTACGCCTTCGAAGCGCTCATGATCAATGAAGTTGGGACTACTGCCTACGAATGTACTTCATCCGACTTAGTTCCTCGTGGCCGAACCTATACGGACGTGGCATACCAAGCCTGTGCCATCGCCGGCTCTGAGCCCGGTAAGGCTGGTGTAGAAGGCGCTTCATATCTCAGAGCTTACTACGACTTCGATAATTCTCACCTCTGGCGTAACGTCGGTATAAATGCGGGCTTCTTCATCTTTTTTGCCGTTTTGGTCGGGTAAGTAACAGAAATCTATAGAGAACTCAGTTGCTAACACGAATTTAGTCTTGCAATGGAGCTGTTCAGGCCCCCTGCTGGCCTCCTTGCCACAGTCTTTTATCGCCGGAACGTCGCAAATACTGTGCCTTCGTCAACCAGCAGCACTGAGAATGACCTCGAGGCACAAGGACTGGCTAAGCCGACAAGGAAGATACCGAGCTCTGAAGAGGTTCGGTCGCAGGACGGTCATTCCTTTGCTTGGAAGGATCTCCACTTGACGCTGCGTAAGGACGGAGAGGAACGGACATTATTGCAACACGTTGACGGTGTGTCCCGGGCATATTTACGCATACTCGCGGCTTTATTCTAACTTGTATTGAACTTAGGGTGTATCGAGTCTGGAACGCTGACCGCGCTGATGGGTGTCTCTGGCGCTGGAAAGGTCTGTCTATCTCTATCATGCTCTATGTTGTACAAGACTGCTCACAAAATCTCCAGACAACACTGCTGAATGTCTTGGCCGGACGCATGGGCATTGGTAAATTGACAGGTACATTATACCTAGATGGATCGCCGCTTCCAAAGTCATTCCGCTGGAGAATGGGTTATGTCCAACAGCAAGATGTTCATCTTCCTTCCCAGACAGTGCGGGAGGCTCTCCAAATGACGGCCCATCTCCGTCGTCCTCCCTCGCTTTCAACTGACGAAAAGAATGCCTACGTTGAAGAAGTTCTTGACATGCTCGGAATGCAAGATATTTCAGAGGCGTTGATCGGAGTGCCCGGTGCTGGCCTCAATCTCGAACAGCGAAAGCGGGTCTCTATGGGTATAGAACTAGCCGCGAAGCCAGATATCCTGTTACTGGATGAGCCGACCTCTGGATTAGATGGACAATCTGCTATCTCTTTGGTCCAGCTACTGAAGAAACTTTCAAGATCGGGTCAGACGATTCTATGCACGATTCATCAGCCTGCTGCAGCCGTGATCGAGGTTTTTGACAATCTCATTCTGCTGGCCAAAGGTGGTCGAATGACCTACCAGGGGCCTTTGGGTGACCACTCCTCAACGGCATTGAAATATTTCGGTCAGCACGTGGAAGCTTGCGATCCTAAAAGAAACCCGGCAGAGTACCTGTTGGACATCGTTGGGGCCGGTTCCCGGTCAAATGTTACCGCCGACTGGGCTCAAATCTGGTCTGAAAGCAACGAGTGTCGGGTTCAAGGTGTCAAGTTGCATGATCTTAAGAACGAGAGCCCAGCTGAGCAGTCTCGGCCCCAGCTTTATGCTACTCCTCTGACCCATCAATTTACCGTCGTGCTTCGTCGCACCTGGTTGTGGTACTGGCGCGAGCCAGAGTATTTCTCTGCCAAGCTTTGGATGAATGTGGCCAATGGCCTGTTGAATGGGCTGACGTTTTTGAACATCCCAAACAGTCAACAGGGAGCGTTCGACCGCGTTTACACGATCTTCCTGTCCTTCTTGATGGGCCCACCTCTTGGCTTATCCATGGAGCCACGATTTACCGCGTTGCGCGATATCTTTGTGTACCGGGAGAAAGCCAGTCGATCCTACCATTGGATTGTGTTTGTCATGAGCTCTATTGTCATTGAACTACCCTTCACCCTCATAACCGCCCTCATCTATTGGCTTCTGTGGTATTTCCCGGCTGGGTTGCAGACCGATCCCACTCATGCTGGCTACGCACTGCTTTGTTACTGGCTATTTTCCATCTTCACTGTCAGCCTGGGATACCTCATTGCTGCGTGGATGCCGAACTTGAATGCCTCTCTCATGGCTAATGGTTTCTTTTTCATGTTTGTGAATACATTTGCCGGCACTTTGACGGCGCGCGAAAAGACCCCGTCGGGCTGGAGTTGGTATTTCAACGTTTCCCCGCTGTATTACCTGGCGGAGGGACTCACTACCAATTCTTTGTATGGGCATGGTATTCGTTGCACATCAAGTGAAGTGACTGTTTTCCACGCTCCAGCCAACGACACTTGCATCAGCTACGCTGGTTCTTTCTTGCAGTCCGCTACAGGTTATTTGGTGAATCCGGATGCCACTGGGGCTTGCGATTATTGCCGCTATAGCCTTGGCCAGGAATACGTAAGTTGGGAACTCGGTATTAAGGGAACCTCTGCTAATCACTGCTTTTCTCGATAGTACCAACAATTTGGATACGATAACAATCGTAAGTATCGCGATATTGGGATATTCATTGGGTTTATTGCATTCAACTTCACGGCTGTCATCGTGGGTACCTACGTGACAAAGATCTACAAGTGGAAGCGGAAGACTGAATAAGGATGGGTTGGGGATCTCCAGTAGAGCTGATCTCTCGGGCAAAGTATCTTTGAATTTCTGCTTGGAAAAGCCATTCGTTGGATTATTATTTGCTTTATTATCTTCTTTCTAGGTTCTAATTATTCTTTTTTAATAATGTATCATTTTTTCTACATGTCCTTTGATTAAATGTAAATCTTAGAGATGACCATACTGTAAATGTAGGCTTTCGGCATGGGAAACTCCATTTGTTTTGATTCCTTGTGCTCTGAAGATAATAGGAAAAACAGGGTACATATCTCGCCGTATTTACTAGTTATTATTCAGGTTACGTCCTACAAAGGTACTTCTGAATTGAACCAGCAGGTTATGGAGAACAGAATCCCAAAAGAGAATGTCCCATTAAGAACACGCTTAGCCATTTTAAGCATTTCATCTCACCCATGTAGGCATATTACTTAAAGGAGCCAACCGGGGTTCTCCGATATCTCCGACCTGGGACGTTTTTAATCGAATCTGAATGTTGGAGCAAAGATTTGTAAGATAAATACTCCATATTCTATTAGACCCGCTTCATTCTCAACTTCACTTCGAACTGTGCTTAGACCACTTTCACAGAAACTATCATGCCTCGCGTGTTCTTTGTCACCGGAAGCTCAGCCGGTCTCGGGCAAGCTCTGGTAAAGGAGATCCTGGATAAAGGCGACTATGTTATTGCAACTGCTCGCAAACCCGAAGTTTTGATTTTTGAGAAAGCTACTTCCACCAACTTCCTCGCCGCTCAACTCGACCTGCTAGATTCCAATAGTGTGCTGACCGCATACCTCACCGGTGTAGCCAAGTTTGGTCGCATTGACGTGGTCGTCAACAACGGGGGATATGGATTGAGCGGCCCCTTTGAAGATCTAACCGACGAGGATATCCAACGACAGATGGATGTCAATTTCACCGGTGCACTTGTTTCGACTCGCACTGCCATTAAGGTTATGAGAGAACAGAGTCCTCCAGGAGGAATTATTCAGCAGATCACCAGCATCGGTGGTCGCATCGGATTTCCATGGATGTCCATGTACAGTGCCTCAAAGTTTGCTCTCGAGGGCTTTACCGAAGCCGTGGCGCAAGAAATGGATCCGAAATGGGGAATCAAATTTACTTGTGTTGAACCAGGTGGTTTCAGGTAGGTTTTGCCGAAAACTTCCAATCTGCACCGTGTACTGATCGGATTATTAATGTACCTAGGACGGACTTCTTCCCCCGATCGATGGTATACACTAATGCTACATCTTCGGTGTATGATCTGGCCGCTGTTAAGGCCCATATCAAGGATATAGAGCAATCCCAACGCGGCGATCCTCCAAAGGGGGCAAAGGCACTCTATCACTTGGCAACATTGGAGGATCCTCCCAAAAAGGCGGTTCTTGGAAGCGATGCCTATGAGTGATTGAATCAACACATGACAACCGAGCATCAGGATCTGCTTCACCATGAGTCACTCGCCCGTAGTACAGATGTCGATGATTGAGCATTGCTAGGACGAGATAAAGTGAGGTACCTTTTGTCAAACTTCGTCATACGTGTGGGCCCCTAGACATCTGCATGGGATAAGCGATTGGAAATAGAATGATTTCAAGACCTCGACCAGGTACAAATTCCAAAAGGGGATAATTTCAGGAATACCCGATTGGGAATGGACTGTACATAGGCCCCAATGCCTATTGTAGATAATCGGTAGTGGCTGGCTTGCACTGATAGATCAGAATATAAGCCATCTAGAATTTCATAATCTGAAGGTGGACTATCTCAACCTCGAATAGTACTAGTACCTGAGCCTGGACTGAAAGTAACCCGGACTCTGAGCGCCCTCATAAAAGCGGCAGTGACCTATACCTACTAGGTACATGTATACCTATTCTCCGCACTTTTGCCAAGAACTTCCCGTGTTTCGGTCTGACCCGAATATCTATAACAGACTTTGTTTCTTGCGTATGATGGGGAACGTGCGTATTGCGCACCACGTGCATCCAAGTACTCCGCCGATCTGTACGCTGGTAAGGTCAGGAGAATGAAAATGACTGGTGTAGGTGTGATGAGCGACGACGAAATGATGGATTCCTATCCTAACTAACTACCACGACTAAAAGACTATAATAGCAGTCCGCTAATTGTACCCGTAACAGCCTTGGAATACCACAAAGATCGACCAACGTCACCGCCAATCTTGCAAGGTAGGAGCCTTTGGGCATATTTTGCTTAACACGTGTACTCCTAGTGAACGGACCACAACTTGGCCGTCGGTCAACCCTTATGAGCGAAGATGACAATGTGCTTAAGCTGGCCTTGAATATAGCAAGTTCAGCTATCAGCTCCCTCGTCATCGTAACGATGGTGTTAGAGAAAGTGCTCGGCGTATTCCTCATACTCCGGCATGAAGTCCTCCATGTTGAACTTGTTATTCAGCTGCTTGTCCGATAGAATAGCATTGCCTGCTTCAATGTATCCCTGTCGGAATGTCGCGAACAGTGCCGGGCTCCTTAAATAATGTGGAATAAAACTTTGATTATCCCCCGTCACCATGGCTCCTTTGAAAGCTTGATAAACAACATCAGGATCCTGAGTCAGGTCTACCGCTTCGCACTGTCCAAAATCCAAGAGATACAGCCCAACGGCGCGGTGCTGAAGGTCTGGCCCATGGTCTGCGCCCTGGATCTCTGTGGCCGATGTGCCAAGCACAAACTCCACATCGTCGCCGTTGATGGCGGCACCCCAGTGCAAGGTTGCGTAGGCTTTACCCATCGCGTTTGCAAGGGTGAGAGTCCGAATGCCAATCTGCTCCATCGGCGCAAGGTACAGAGGGAAATTCGCAGCGGGAGGTCATGGTCAATGTTACCATTGGCCTTTCCGAGGTAGACTTGAGCGAGGCAGTGTTTATTTCCAGGGTGATTGAGGATGGCTTCGATTTCAGTGCTATCACAGTGTTCGGGAACGCAAAAATGAGAGATCAAGGCATTCCGCACCATTTTCGGTAATGGAAGAATCCATTCCATCGTCACAAGGTCGCCGCGCATGCGATAATCCTTGGGAGCTTTTTTGATAAGATTTCATCCCAGAAAGCGCTGTCTTGCTTCCGAGAGATAACTCGAAAGGTATCGGAACGCGGACTTCCCTATTGATCGACTGATAATGTTCGAATGCAGCGGAAACATCACAGTGGATCTTATACTCATGATAGAGGTTTGATGGTAGCTTTTCATTTCCTGGACTTTCTTTTTTCAGAGCCAGAGGCTTCCCGACCTGCTCGAAGACAGCTCCCTGTAGACCAACTCCGATTTGGTTGAGTCGTTGCAACTCGGGTCGAGAACGCGCAGTCTGAAAGAGGCGGCCGAAGGAAGAGGCCGTCAAAATGACAGACTTCAATCTCAGAGATTGTCCGAGAATCGCTAAGTCTGTCATGCGGGCGAGATCCGTTGCTAAAAATTGCCGGTCTGCGATGGAGAAGGCTTCTGAGTTGGCCGGTCCATTGCTGATTTCACCTTCACGCCGTTGAGCCATGGTAATCTCGCACTGATAGCTATGTTTTTGTGTTGTGTTGTTAATGATCATGGAAGTGGTGGCTGTCCACCTGGGCAGGCAGCAACCATCCAAGGTCGGAACATCCACGGGCCACGTGCCAAGTGCCAGTCCGCAGCTTCTTTAGGGAAAGTAACCGGTAATAACATTCCGAGGTTGTCATATACGTTGGCTAATTAGAACTCCCGCCTTTCACCAAGTCGTGGTATTGGGTATATCCCCCATTCTCTTCGATTGCACGGATCTGGTGTTCGGGGGTTTCGACCTCGTCTCTGCTGGTCATAGAGACAAGGGGTGAACCTAAGTCGGTTTCCTCATATCATCATCTAGTAAGATTTCCACCAAGATCTGTAAGGATGGGTACTTGTCTCGTGCGATGGATGAGGCTCCTAAGTACTCTGAGTCATGCACCTTCATTCTGACAACCCATACGGATCTGGCGTGGACTTGTTGTGTTGTTGACAGTTATTGATACGCCTGGAAGGAGCAAGGGGTAAA
Source organism: Penicillium egyptiacum (assembly GCA_911456345.1). NCBI lineage: Eukaryota > Fungi > Ascomycota > Eurotiomycetes > Eurotiales > Aspergillaceae > Penicillium > Penicillium egyptiacum. Next base: position 87,331 of record CAJVRC010000876.1, on the reverse strand, counting down.
CTGCAAGTGACTTGCCCAGGCCACGTGCCACTCACGTAATATGCCCTTTTCATGCAAGTAACCGCATGGAAGAATTCTCTCAAATTTATGCAAGTGCATGCTGTGGATATATCATTGAGCTTGCTCTTTTATCGAAGGCTCCTTCTCTCAAGCCTCATTCAACCTGCTAAGTTAGAGCAAGTTATCTACTGACCTTGCTGTGGTTATTTCAGTCGAGTACGAAGCCCTGTACTCACCATTCACAATCCCATTCAGTATAACATCGGATATCCCTAGTCTCTTAATATCTATTACGCGGATAGATGTCCCTAGTGTTGTAGATGTGGACATAGATGGCTATACATATGTAGTGAATCGACAAGTTGTGACAGCTTCAGGCCTTGCGTTTGCTCTCCAAGACAAAACAGTTTTCAGACTCGATTTTTCACTTTCTTCTACAAACCAGAGCCTCTTTCTCCTTACCTCTCACTTTATCCTCACCTGTTTCTCTCTATTTCTTCACATATTTCTCACTTTCTCTTCCTCTGCCACTCTTTTCTTGCCATCTACCACTACCTATCTTCTCGCCTCTCTATCCTAAACCAACACCCCCATTGGCTTCCTCGTCGCCAGCAAAGGTACTCAAAGATGAAGTCAGGCACTTTCTGTTGACTAGCTAAGCTAACTGGTGTTGCCAACTTTAGACGACCACTGCGATGATGGTCCCGCTTGCTCCTTCGGAGCACCCCAACCAGATTCTGCGGAAGCTCGGCGCCCCGTATGACCCAGAACTTTCCATTAGCTCTACTTTTGGTCTCGTCGGCTTGCAGCAAGGCTGGAAACCTGGTTCTAAGCCTTGGAAAAAGAATTGGAATGCTTGCATGAATTGCGAGTATGACCGATTGGTTGGCTGCCGTGTTACCAGCCTCAGGACTTGGCAAGAGCTATGTGCAAAAGTGGGAATTAAGGATTCCTTCAGATCAATAAATCAGTGCAAGAAGGCAAGACACCAGTGTGAACTGTTTTTCAATCACTCGCTAACTAGTCTAGGCCCTGGCTCGTGTCCACGTGAACATCGTCGACGTGCTGGATTTGTGGAACTCCGACACCAAGCCGATTCGATTCCAGAATAAGGAGGCCCTTGCTACATACACCAAGGCAACCCAGAAGTTCTTTGGTCGACACATTGCGAAGCAAGATAAGGTCCTCCGAGTTCTGCTGCGTAAGCTGCTTTAAAGAGTCATTCTGTCTGGGTGTGCGGCGAACATGTCTCTTCTAAGGCATATGGTCCCAAGGGATGTTTTCTTCGATCGAAAAGTCTTGATATGCACATTGATACAATGGGGGAGATTTGCTCTTAAGACAGCTGGGATAAATGAGAATTTGAAATACTGAAACATGTAATCTCCGGCTTTGATGTAATTTCAACTTTGAGGTAAAAATGTGTCTACATGATACAGAACAGTGGTGTCGCAGCTTCCTCGTTTTCCTCTCTCGTTTTCTTCTTCAAATGATAGTCGCTCTCTTCTCACTTCTTCTTTCTCTCACTTCATCCTTTTCTCACCTGTCACCTTCACCTGGCGCTCTTCATCCACACTTCTTATCACTCTTCCAAGTCAACATCACTCTAACTTTCTTCATCTCCTTTATCCAAAAATGTAAAGATGAGTAGCATTCCTACTAATTGGCCAAGCTAACCTGGGTGTAACTTAGCCAACCACCCACTTCCAACATGTTAGTCTCGCTTCCTCCTCCGAACGCTCCTCCTCCTCCACAGTATCCCAACAAGCATATGCGAAAGCTTGGTGCTCCCTACAGCCCGGAGCTTCCTATCAGCGCTGCCTTTGGATTTATCGCCCAGCAGTGAGGCTGGAAGCAGGGTTCCAAGGCCTGGAAAAGGAACTGGAACGCCTGCATGGACGACGAATACGACCGTCTGATTGGCTACCATGTAGCCAACCTGGCAACATGGCAGGATCTGTGTGATCTGTGTGCTAAGGTCGGCCTAACGATTCATTCACATCCGTCAATCAGTGCAAGAAGGTAAGGTTCCCCGTTCTAGCCAATTTTGAAGATCGCTCACTTACTAGTGTAGGCTCTGGTGCCGGTGCACGTCAACCCCGCCGACCTTCTTGATTGCTGGAACTCCGACTGCACCCCCACTCGATTCAAGAGCAAGAAGGCCCTTGCTACTTACACTGAGGAATACAACAAGTTCTTTTGGTCGTGACGTCGCCAAACAGGAAAAGGTCCTCCGAGTGCTCCTCCGAAAGCTTCTCTAGAGGGGTACAATGGAATATCTTTTGAAGACATGGGATTCCTATGGGTGCACTACTTGCATTCTGCACAGGTGGAAACAGGAGGATTATCTTATGATGCACAGATAGTGAGAGAAACGAAACCGACATCTTCAACATTGTACATTGCACCTGTAACTAGTACGTAGATATTTTGAGTGTCCCCATCGTCTCTATTAGATATTGGCGCACCTTCCTCCAGATCGGTGGCCTACATGTGCCTTCCCAAGTACAAATTTGCTGTCGCCAACCAACATTGCCTTTTACCAGCCTTACGCTCCTAGTTCTACTTCCACGGTCCTTGGCGTCTTCGGGGACCTGCTCAACCGTCATAATTCAATGCTCCAACCACCGGTGATACCACATTCGACTACATCATTGTTGGTAGGGAGCAGCAGGTCTAACCATTACGGCACGACGATCGTCGGGCAGGAGTATTTCCCTTGGCCGGTTT
>CAJVRC010000876.1:71877-83954 GCA_911456345.1 Penicillium egyptiacum | reverse complement strand
AGTGTTTTTCAACTGGATTCGTTGGGCACGAATAGTGGGAGGCATACTTCAAAATTCACGACGATGTTAATACATCACTACGAAGAGGAAATCCAGGATCTATATAGATCACAGGAACAAAGAGGGTGCACAACCACGCTTTTCAAAAAAGAACACACAGCATCCAGTCTTTCATATTTGAAACCCCTATCCAAATTCTGTCTTCTTTGTCACGAATCGCCACCGACTCCTCCCCTACTCTTTGTCGATTCTATCTTTATACACGGATGAGGGCATCCGCTTAGAAGGAGGGGATAATTGTAACGGATGAAGATCCTTACAAAGAGAATACCATGTCAGGCAGCTTAGCAGATCGACCCCACGTCGTAGCCGATCCGAGAGAGGTTCATCACATGATATGCATGTCGACATTGGAGAGATAGATCCCTTATAGTCTAGGACCCCCCAGGGTCCCTCAAAGAGACTGGCAAGAATTAGTCTTGGCACGCCAGACAATACATTGTGTTCTCCTCCAAGCCATAGTATCTTACCCGGTTGACAGGCCATACACCTGGAAACAGTATACCTTTACAATTCTAATTCTTCAGGACCTAAGCTGAAATATTAGATATCGTCAAAACCACAGTGATGACGACCTCTCATGCAGCTTATACCTGCAAGATGGGTGTTGTCCAGAGCAACAGGATGGCTGTTATCGGTAGTCGAGCAAGGGTGTTTGGGTTACGAGTTATTGATGCGAGCGGATTCCCGATCCTTTCGACTGATCGTCCTCACTCCCGACTGACTGTATAATTGCTGATGGACCTCAAGATATGCTAGCAGAAAGGATTCCTGTCGATATCATTCCCAACGGATCGGGGTGAGGACTCCCGTTTTTACCTACGTATGGAACGCTGAGTAGGATACAACGATGATGAGTATGAAACTGGGGAATCATTATGTTCTAATTTCACCATATATCTTCTAAATACATTTGATTCAATGTATCAAACATGTTGTAGTCGCTGGGTAGACAATTGGCCGAGAATGCAAAGCCGAGGTTGTTGATAAACAACTCATCGGGGTTAGGGACTGACCCAAGTCCAATCAAGCTGTCGTTATCGTGCAGGTGAGTGTTGCTTAGAGTAGGAACATCAAACCAATTGATGTCTGGGAGTGGTGGTGCCAAAGGGGCGTTTTGATCGAGCGGGCCATTGAGTGGCTCAGTCGGGGCCTCGGGCCCGAGATAACCGTCCGTGTCTGTCGGTTGACAAGTAGTTGTACCAAGGCCATTACATTCCAGTGAGGGGGGGGGCGGCATATGATTAATATCACAGTTCAGTCGTTGGCAATACAATTTCTCCAGGTTCCGTCCGATACGCTTTGCAATATTCCAGGACGTCGAGAGTTCTCGCAGAACCTGAAGGCAGAGTCCTACAGCCGCCTGTGGTGATGAACCTTGTATACCCTGGTTACTTGTCTCAGCTTTCGTAATGGGATCGACACAGCAATTTTCAATGATGATCGACGCTGCAGATAGCATGCAGTGTGTGGCTGTTATAGGGCTCAGTTTAAAGCTGCCAAATGTCTGTCTATATTTCTGGGCGACGATGCACATTCCTCGGGCGGAGTTGGCGCATATTGTCATTGCTTTCTGTTTCCGGGCAGGGTCCGATTCTTCGTGGCTGCTGTTCTGTTTTGTCTGCGTGTCTGTGGGATTGCAAGCATCCTGAGTGGCAGAATTATGGCTTAAAAAGGGTACGCAAAGTAAAATACACACCGTATGGTATACCATGCATAGAGTGTAGGTGTGGGGAAATCGGGAGGGACCAGATGGACGGTCAACTTTGAGCTCTGGAGCCAGATCGTAGTACCAAGTCTTGAGTTCAAGCACACAGGAGTCAAAAAATGCAGAACGTTGTTGGGGTTGGAGGAGCGGCTTTGGAGACCAGCTTGGGTGATATCTGTCAGTGAGACACGTAGATGTGAGAAATGGCACGATAGACTCACAACGTAAGGAGGACTTTCTCGAATATACGACACAGGTCAATCATTGCCCTATGCAACTGTACGACGTCTCTTTGGGAAGCAGATCTCAATTGTCCATTGCCATTTGCTGAGGGCAAATAGACATCTGAGGCACATAAAGGGAATGGTTTGTTGACGACACCCTGGGAATCCTGTGCGACAAATGAATGTAAGTCGATGCAAAGAAAATAATCGTGGTACGGCATACCAGTAACGTGCACACCCTGCCTGTGTAGCTTGCTGACAGTTTGTCGTGGCAATACAGGGCCCAATAGATCTGCCTTCGCAGCTCAATTTCGATGGGTGGAAGAGCAACTGCTCCGGAAAGGACCGAAGGATCCATGTTGAAACCCATATCCAGGGCCAGGCGATTGGCCATACCTTGATGGAGCCACCCAGCAGCATCAGATCCCATTGCCTGTCAGACGTTAGTTTGATCGACTCTTCGGGTAAGAGTCTGCGATATTAGACTTACAATATAAACCATGCCCATGATTGCCAAAGACTGGATTGTTGTGATCTTGGGCCATCTGAGATCGTTTTGAATCAATTCTTCCGCCTTCTCGAGAAATATCTTGCCGGCTGTATTCGAATCATTGGGGTCTGATCTCACTTCTATGCGATCGCAGTAGCGTGACCCTAAAGCGAGGATACAATTTAAAAGAAGGGGGCTAAAGTATCGCCCGCCGTGCCTCATGGAATCTCGAAACAGTTTCTCGTTCACCATCTGAAGCCATGGCTGTTCCCACTCAAAATACAGGTCGATCAAATGAGATCGAAGCCCGTCTTCTGGTATCAAGCTTTCTTCTAACGAGTCTGTACTCCCATTCAGCGGTATTTTACCAGTCCGCGTGGTAGGACTATCGGACTGATAAGCCTCTCCGTCTGGCGAATCTAGAGTTTGTTAGCAAACCTCTATACTGAAACGAAAGGGTCATCGCAGCTTGCCTTTCGATGAAGATCGAAACAGCAATCGCATACTTGTCGGCCCAAAATATCGCACTTCGCCATCCTGATCAAAATTTAATGACTCGTCAAGCGTCAGTGCACCGTCAAACGTAGTACACAAGTCATCACCATTCGAGCAAGCCGGAGCAGACTCAGTGTTAGGCTCGCCATTTTTTGTCATCAGCTGGATGGCGGTGTCTGGATCGATGCCATTGGTGTGCAGCACGCGCTCCAAAAGTTCAATACGTTTGCGCAGCATAACTACATAGGACTTGGGCGCTGGCTGGCGTCCGTCCTCTGCTGTCGAGTACTCGCATTGAACGCCACGGTCAATGCAGCGAGAGCAAGACGGTCGAATACCATCACACTATATATCCTCATATTAGCACAGGCTTTAATAAATTTTGGGGCACTGTCATCTTGCCTTAGCTCGTCGTTGTCGACATGTCTCACAGGCTCGGGACGTATACTTTCTACCCGGTCGCTTGCGCCTAGCAAGTTCATCTGCCGGTGCGGGCATAGCTGAGTGATATAGAAAAGGCCGGTGGAATCAGATTTGTCCAATAGTTAAGATTGGGGGCCTTCAGCTGCTTGGAAATCCACAGACGTTTGCAAGGTTGCCATTCAATCGACCATTACAAAGCAATGGCTTTCACCTTACTGCCTCAGGCATCAAGGTAACAACCCTTAATATTCAGGCGACAAGATCTGGTCATAACTGCCCAGGTGCTTCAGGTAACTAACCTGGTCTACTCATGTCTTGGTAGAACTTTTTGAGGTGTTTTCTCAGATACTTCTTCCAGACTTGTTGTGGTTTAGCCATGGACCCGTCCTCCAAAAGTAGTAAACAGCTTAGAGGGCTCTTGCACATATAATTAACTAGGGATAGCCAAATAGACTCAAAACGTGCAGTTTTGTATATTTGATATAGCTGAGTGGTTTCCAAATATATATATGTATATTATATATATATATCAAAGGCCGATTCAAATGCGGATATATATTGTGGGAATACTACTTCACTTGAAATCCCCTTTTTATGTCTAAAGTATCGAGTGTATACACTGTACACAGTATACGTAATTGTCGATCGTCATAGACGGGTAGAGTTTCATGCCTGTCTATCATGACCCCATTGGAAGCAGATCAGTGCCAGACTACTCCGTACACGGGACAGGAAATGGGAAAGAGGAAAGTTTACTCGGGGAGTATCTACTGTTACCTCCAAGGTGTGAAATGGTAAACCCCATGAGTAACATGCAATATCTGTACTTCTTTTGATAGTGAAGGAGGATCATCTCCAGAATGAAGTCAACCATCAGCTGACTACCCCGCAGGTCCGGAAAAGATGAAGAAAAAAGGCGGAGCAACGTTGAATGTGGCCCCCGAACATTCCGGGCCTATTCTTAGGGTTTGGGACGGTTTTGGATATATTTTGTCATGGTGAAATTGGAGGTCGAATCTCCAATGAATGTTGTTATTTTACTGGCTCTCCCAACTTCACAACCAGGTTGGTATGGATCATACCAGTGAGGGACTATGGGATCAGCGATTTCTCTTTCTCCAGACATCCGTGGAACAAATATCTGAAACAAATGGTGTAATATAGGAAGCATTCTATGCCCAGTCCCAATATATTATACTATCGTGATATCACAATATGCAAGTGCAAGTGGTGCAGTTGGAGAGGGAATCCAAGTCCTCATTGTATGGGGAATTAGGAACTACATCCGGTGGCGTCCAATGAAGTTAAACGAATATTTTCTTTTTCCTTTTTTTGGTCTTTCCTATTTCCCTGTTTTTGGTAGAAGTATGGAGTATGGCTATCTGGCATGAAGGGATCTGGAAATACTCCATATGGTACATAGTACATGGGCTGGATGCTTGTAGACGAAAGTACCAAATCCAGATCTAGTTAGTAGTGTTTATAGATTCATACTTTGATTCATATATGTTTTAATGCCTTTACTTGAATGTCATGACGTTGATTTACGAACATGGGATTGTATACAATATAGGAGCGGATATCTTCCCCGCAGAAATCATCAACATAGTACAAAATCTCGATCCTAGATACTACATATGTATATTGTAAGCATAATAAATGTTCAAGATATCGAATAAAGAGTATATGAACAGAAAAAAAAAAGAAAAGCAAAAAGAGAGAGTGGGAAGGACGTGGTGCGAAACGCACAGCTCACCAATCACCGCCCTCGACTCCCTCGATTCCCCCCCATCTCGACTCTTCCACTTAAAACATTCTCACCTTCTCGCTTCTACTCATTTCTATGACCCCCAGGTCTCAATTTTGATCAAGTTTCGTTCCCTTTCTCGGGTCAGCCTCCTCTGGGGTTGACGTTGTCGAGCGCGTCGCTGTCGCGCCATTCCCCGCATAGGCAACGGCTTCCGTTATCCTCCGTCTAACGTTTCGTGTTTCAGCCTGTGTGTTGTCCTTACACCTCTGAACACACAAATTTAACGGATTGGTCGACTGCCATCACTCTGGAGCTCTTGAATTGACCTGTTCCCGAGTCTTACGACTTCAGCTATGGACAGTTGATGCTACGGATGAATCAATAACCTCGATTAAGGGCACCCGCGCTGCCCAGCAGTCGGTTCTGCTTGGCTGGAACAATATTCTTGATTTATTCAATTTACCTTGGTCCATCGCACTGTCGCCTTCCTACCCCTTAAACCTCGAAAACCCGTTCGGTCGCCCGAGCGAGTCAGGATGGCCAACAATGATTCCCCCAAACCGCAATTCCTCGCGCCTCCTGCCGTGACAGCGCTGCGACAGGAGGCTCGGAATATCGATCCGAAGATGACTCGAACGTTGAGCGATAACATGCGAGAGGAACGTGAGGATTTGAAGGAAGCGGCCGAACAGACATTGAACATCATTGTGGATATGGACCTGGAGGGCTGCATCAAATGGGTTAGCCCATCGTGGAAGCAGGTGGTCGGCTCGCCCCCTGAGTCAGTCGAGGGCCATATGATATCAGAAATCCTGTTGGGCAACAAGGATGTATTTCGCGACGCTATTGAATCGATGAGGCAAGATGATTCGCGGAGTCGCTTCATTCGCTTCGCCCTCGAGATGGGACCGGATTCTGTTCTGAAGTACGCGCCTGAACCACCCCCGACGGCTACAGGGAATCAAGCCTTTGGCGAAAGGGCAGAGGAAAGTGCTGAGAAGTCCCAACAGGAAGAGCATAATCACAATGTGCTCAACATGGAGGGACAGGGAATCATGGTCTATGACCGGACAGACGATGAAGCTGGCCATGTGCGTACCTCATCAAGTTTGTCGCCTGCCGCCGTTTATACCGCTGACACCTTCTGAATACAGACCATGTGGATGTTACGACCGCTTACCGAGCCAAGAGAAGTGACAATCGATCTGCCGCCTCTACTGGTGGAGTCTTTGGGTGTTGGAGCGGAGGTGTTGGCAAATTATTTGACCGAATTGGCTGAGGCTGCAGCGACAGAACCCGATCCTTCCAAGCACCCCGCCCCAACCCCCGTCCTCTGTCGCATCTGTGAACGCCAGATTACGCCATGGTGGTTCGAGAAACACTCAGATCTGTGTCTGCAAGAACACCGGGCCGAGATGGATGTTCAAATGGCACAGGAAAACCTCAATGAGCATCGACATGCCATTGTCAAGGTCTTGGATGCTTTAGAGGCCCGACAAGGCAGACCTTTAATCGGGAGCGATGGGAGTCCAACGCCCCTCCCTCAAGCAGAGTACAAGGGATTAGCCATCGGCCCCTCGTCTACCAGCTCTGCTCCATCGTCTGGTCCTGTTTCAAGCAGTAATTCAGCGCCCGGCACGCCGCCTCGGTCACGAGAACATTCTGCGTCTGGTGCTATTCCAAACCGACCCCGCTCATTTACAGTGCGGAGACCACTGGCTCGCATCGTGGAGCTCGTTCTTGACCTGTGCGACACTTCATTGGAGATCAGTATGCCGATGATCAAGGAATCTTCCCGGGCAGACGCAGAGGACTTCCGGACATTGTCACCACAATCTGAATCGCGGATCTCCCAGGTCCTTCAGTGGCAGTCCCCCAGCTCCAACACCTTGGAACAAGAACAAGGTCTGGCCGCTTTGTCGGCAGACACCGAACAAGTTGCCAAGGCGAAAGTTGATGCGGTTGTACGTCATCGCAAGATTGTCGAATACGGCGAACGAATTCGCATAGAATACACAGTGCTAGTCGAGGAATGCATCGGGGCAGCGCTAAGCAAAGCGGAGCGCATAGCTGCTGGTCAGCTCAGTGATTCTTCGTGCTCATCCGATGAAGAAGTGGCGCCCGAGAGCACTGTCGAGAGCGCTGTTGCTCCGAGCGATAGCAATAGCATTGCTGAGGAAGCTTCCGTCTCCCGAATCATGAGCCATGAATTGCAACAAAAGCCGTATCCAGCGGCACCCTCTCCGCGGCGGCCGACGTCTGCGCTGACTCTGTCAATGCGTAATTCACCAGATCGATCATCGCTCTCACAATCGGAGCGTAGACCATCCTCCGCAGCGGTATCCACGGGTTCTAACAGCCCATTAGAATGCCCCACCCCGCGATCTCATAAAAGTGCTGCAGGGCTTCTAGGTACATCACAACCTTCTCGCCTTGGTCTTTCTCTAGCGGAGATTGACGCTGGAGACAGTAGCGATAGCAGTTTGCCGTCCTCTGTCTTCCCGGGAGCCATGAGAACAGACTCACCCTCATCCGAGAGGAGCTTCGATCGAAAGCGCCGGAGCCTGGTACTGCCTGGACTTTCGAGTTCTCCTCGTCGGCAGCCTTCTCCTGCTCGAGTTTCAGGGCCGCATTCCCCGTTGCGCATGCCGAAGCCCCGTATGTCTAGCGGCGGTGAAAGCATGCCGTCCCCAATGGCCTCTCCGTCTTCATACGCAAATGAACTGGCTCTCCATCACTGCCGCCACCATCGCCGGCAGTCCTCGGCAACTTCTTCAGATGTTACGAAGCCACCGCCGTCCCCACGGTTACCTTCGGTGAGCCAGCAACAGCCTCGGCCTGCTCCATTGTCTATCCGCGATTTTGAAATCATCAAACCAATCAGCAAAGGTGCTTTCGGCAGTGTCTACTTGGTGAAAAAGAAGGCCACTGGCGAGTACTACGCGATGAAAGTTCTGAAGAAGGCCGACATGATTGCCAAGAATCAGGTCACCAACGTGAAGGCCGAACGTGCCATCATGATGTGGCAAGGGGAGAGTGACTTCGTTGCCAAGCTTTATTGGACATTTTCTAGTAAGGATTATCTTTATTTGGTGATGGAATATCTGAACGGAGGTGACTGTTCATCCCTTGTCAAGGTTCTTGGGGGTCTCCCCGAGGATTGGGCTAAGAAGTACATCGGTGAGGTGGTGCTTGGAGTTGAACACCTCCACAGCCGAGGTATTGTGCATCGTGATTTAAAGCCTGATAACCTCCTTATAGACCAAACGGGTCATCTGAAGCTCACTGACTTTGGACTTTCGCGTATGGGATTGGTCGGTCGTCAGAAACGGGTGCTGAAGAACCCCGATGAGTCTGCTCCTGATCTACTAAAGCAGAACTCATTCCCCCGTGCGATATCGATTGCATCTTCTCGATCGGCCTCATTCGACTTCCAGGCAAGCTCGTCACCTGGCTCTACCCCACTCATTACCCCGGATGTGTCCGCCAATGCTATCCAGCCATCCTACTTCAGCCTCAACCAGAGTGGCTTGAGTCGGCAAAGCTCTCGTCGAGCTTCGGGGTACCGCAGCGATAGCATGGGCAGTGATGGTCTGAATGGAATGTTCAGGATATTCTCGCTTAATGACAATACCCACGAACCTTCTACCTCATCGCCGAGTATGTTTTCGACTAGCATGGTTGAAGAAGAGGGCCAAAGCGAGGCTGGCGAGTCTCCTCGCCTTCAACCCCTGCAGCCAACATTCAGCAATCCAATGGCGCAGAATACCCCTCCCCAGCAGAGTATGATGCCTCCAGTGATGGCTCTTTTTGATCCTGAAGATCACGATCGCCGTTTTGTCGGTACTCCTGACTACCTAGCCCCGGAAACCATCAATGGCGTTGGGCAAGATGAGATCAGTGACTGGTGGTCATTGGGATGCATCATGTTTGAGTTCATCTTTGGGTACCCACCGTTCAATGCGGATACCCCGGATCAGGTCTTTGAAAACATTCTTCATCGCAGGATCAATTGGCCTGACGACCCAGAGGAGTTGACTTCAGCAGAGTCGTTGGATCTCATGAACAAGCTCATGACTCTCAACCCTCGGGACAGAATTGGAGCCAATGTAGAAGAGAAGTTTCCAAATGGCGGCGCAGAGATCTGTAGTCATCCTTGGTTGTCTGACATTAACTGGGATACACTACTAGAAGACAAGGCACAATTCGTCCCCAACATTGAGAACCCGGAGGACACAGAGTACTTTGACGCCCGTGGCGCTACTCTACAATCTTTTGCAGAGGAGTTAGAAGATGAGAACTCGCCACAACCGGCAGCTTCCACTGGCCCCGATCGGCCTCATGATGCACTGTTCAAGGTCCGCTCCCAAGTCAATTCATCCAAACGGCCTTTGATGCCATTGCACATTCCTCCTCACGTCCGTGACGCTCGGGATTCGCGCAGTCGGAGACTAAGCGAACCGGCCTTGGCCGATGATTTTGGCAGCTTCAACTTTAAGAATCTTCCGATGCTGGAGAAGGCCAACAAAGATGTGATCCAAAAGATGCGCCAGGAGGCTCTCCAGGCGCAGCACCGACAACCCAGTTCATCGTCAGCCGCTCAGACGTCCGGCACTTCATCTCAGCCGTCTCTGGAAGGGAGCCCACTGCCCATGTCACTCCAGCGAACTTTGTCACAGAACAAGGGCAATAATCGACCTTCTTCCCCATCAGGCCTAAGTCAAACAAACTCATCTCCCAGCAGGCCGTCGCAGCCATCTTCCCCCCTCCTAGTTCAGTTCAGCACTGGGACTAACCAAGAACGGCGCAAGACGTCGGGCTCCTCATCAGCCTCCCACCAATCGAGTGGGACCTTTCAGCCTTCCTCTGCTGACCAGGGGCGCATGCCAAACCTCAGACTGGGTTCAGTGGCATCCTCTCCTGTCAAATCCAACCGAATTCCAGCCCATTCCCCCGACAAGACGGGCAACAGTCAACGCCATGGCAGCGTGCCAGCGAGCCGTACCCGATCGCACACTATTGGCTCTCAGGATGGAGATGCTTCTTCGTTCCCGAAGGAACCCTTCGTGCCCCATCATCATAAGCGCCGGAGTCAACTTTTTGATATCTCCCCTTCGTCTTCTGACAATGAAGATCCACGCACAAAAGCACTTTTGAAGGTCCAACGTCGGCGACAAAGCTCTCGACGGTTATCGCAAATCAACATCCTGGAAGGGCCCTTTTTCCGGCCATTGGATGTACTCATTTGTGAGGATCATCCTGTCTCGCGGCTGGTCATGGAACGCCTGTTCGAAAAACTTCGCTGCCGGACTATTACCGTTACAAACGGCGCGGAAGCTGTCAGATACGCTCTCAGCGAGGTTAAGTTCGATATCATTATGACTGAATATCGACTTCCCAAGGTCAATGGTGTCGATTTTGCTCGAATGGTGCGGGAGACGCGCAGTGCGAACAGGCATACTCCGATAATTGCTGTTACGGGCTACTTGAAAGACCTTCCGGAGAATCATAACTTCGATGCCCTGATCCAGAAGCCTCCGACCCTACCCAAGCTCACCGAGGCGCTATCGCAGTGGTGCATGTGGAAACCTCCTTCAACGGACTACATTCCCTCCCAACCTGTTCCTGTTCCGGGTTCTGGTGTTCGGTCTACCTCCGTGACAAACGAGGACAGCCCTAGTTCCGCATCCTCCGGATTTGTCCTCAATCCCCCCAGCTCTTACCGAGGATCCAGCCGCGATGATTCGCTCAGCAGCAGTGTATTTGGAGATATGGAGTCTTTTAAGCCCGAGGAGATTCCAGTAATCATAAATCGAAATTCCGATGATTGGGATCAAGGCCACGGTGGATTGGGGATATCCGAAGACCCAGCTGAACACTCTGGGAGCCCAAATCCCAACGCTGTGCCTGTGCCTCACCTTCTTCATGCTGCCTCGGCACCCGCGGCCATGGATGCAACTGGTGGACTCACACCCCGCAAGCAACGGTCAAGTGAGGCCATTCGTGCCAAAAAAGAATCCCTCGAGAAGAAGCGGTATGAGGGCGCTGAATCGGGTGACGATGAAGACGAAGAGCTTGGCCATTCTCAAACACGTCGCAGCCCACCCTCTCGGGACCGCCGTCCCGGCTCTAAACTGGGCATTGAGATGATGCGGACCAACAGTCGGGGCAGCGTTGTCAGTGGCAGTGAAGAACTCTTGAAGAAGGAGAGGGAGGCTCTTCGGAACCAAGCGGCGGAGTGCGCCGAGACCGAAGACAGCGATGGCTCCTTGGGTTCCCCGGCCAGTGCGAGCCTAGAAGATCGTTTTGAGGCCCTCAGCATCCCCGAAGAATCGGAAGGCGAAGAACCAGCCAGTCCTCGTACGTCCCCTCCACGGTTTAGATCATCTGCCTCTCAGCATCGTAGGCCATCTCTGGCACATCAGGATACCTCGATCTACTTTGGACCTTCCCAGTGTACTACATCGCAGACTAGCGTGGCAGTCTTGAGTGAGGGCCAAACCACACCCCCGTGGGACTTGCTCCAGGGCAGTATCTCACCTCCCACTGCCCCGCCAATCACGCCTGAAGTCAAGATCTCCGGTAGCGCGCTGACGCGAGACGCTGGTTCGGGCGTGGACGCCGACAGTAGTCCCACACCAGACGCTGAAGCTACACCGCGACCTCTTCATCCTTCCCCCGACCTTGATCCGGAGCAGACGCCTCGCCCAGCGGAGCGACATCGCTCGGACTTGAGCCTTAAATTCAAAAGATAGATGCCGTGTTCCCTTCTTTCGCAAAAGCTTCCAGAGATCTTGCGATATCTTTCTATTCTGTCTACATATTGTTGCACACCTACTTTTGTCTTCCCTGTAAAATTTCTTGTGTTTATCTACTCCTTCTGGAGATACCTTCCAAGGTTGTACCCCGTGGATCATTGTCATATCC
>CAJVRC010000876.1:0-71799 GCA_911456345.1 Penicillium egyptiacum | reverse complement strand
TGTCTCTCATGTCTGAATGTTCTCTTTCTCTTGGAGCAAGGTGTTCCGGTCTTTCATTTTACTCGCCATTGTCTTTTTTTTTTCTTTTTCTTTTCTCTTTCCCTTTCCTTTTTTGGCGACAAATAGTCTCTGCTTCATATTTTCGACCATGTGATTGAAATTCCAATATCAGCTTGACGCTGTTTTCTTTTTTTCCTTTTCTTTTTTATATACTTCGATGTTTAGTACCAGTAAGAGTAAGAGTACCCCCTCCACTTATCCCTGATGATTCCACCGGAGGGTTGTCATTGGACACTACTCAAATTACTTGCGAAGATCTTTGTCCTAAACAAGATCTCGGCTAATGGTACGGAGTACCTCGGTAGTTATGGATGCAATGACAGTCTGTCAAAGGTCCAGATTTACAGTTTCTTTTCATGCAGGGTGCATGATGATCACAACCGTGCGTATCTACAAAAGAGCTCGACCCAATAATGCCAAGGAGTCTTGAGACATTCGATTCAGTGCATATCAGCACTTGAATAATAGGTCCGGACATGTCGAACTTGGTTTCTTATGGGCAACGTCATGGTTATATCACAAACACCCTGGTTGTAAAAGGGAGTAGACATTCTAGACTATTTTATAATATTTTTGGATGTTATCCAAAATGGTTGACGCAGGAGTATTCCCGGTCGGATCTCCGGTGGACGGATTTCCGGATACCCAGAGGCGTCTTCGGCGTTAAGGGCGTTATGGGCGTTATGGGGCTCGCTATAAGCACAAAGCCATTTCAATAGTGTTACTTCATAGTATAAGATTACCTAGGTCCACAGGTGACTTCCAATGTTGGTAGAGTTAATATTACTAATATTCCTTCAATTTTTAGCTAACTACGGAATATATTGTACATATCTGTGCATACAAAAGTCCTTTCATTTCGCCACCTGGTGGATCAGCAACACGTTGGCTGTGATGGGCCAGTCAGATAATTCGCTGGTATTTAGTTGCATTACATACGGAAATTCTTGATTACTTTAGATGGTCCAGGGAATAAGGAGTAAGGAAATAAGGAAAATAAAGTTGAAATGGAGTAAGTGTATGGACATTATATGTTATATACTGATATATGCTGATATACTACGTATGTTATATCGCACCCCTATATCCCAGATTCCCCCTATTCTCTTGGATCTACCAACCTAATTAAATTCAAATGGAACTCAAATACCATAAATAGAATAAATAGAATACAATATAATAGATAGCATACAACGTTCGAGATCGTCATAAAACCCAACTAATCGAGAAAAGGCCCAGACCAGGCAGTGTTATGGGTCTCTCAACTCCACTCGATCATTTATTTCTCTTCTCTCTTGTCTCTTCCTCTCTTCCTCTCTTTGTCCTCTCTGTCCCTACATTCTCTTTTCTTTTCTTTCGTTTCATTTCTTTTTTGGTTACGGTCTTAAAATATAATATACACATTCCCACGCATCCCCTCCCCACATTCCAGTCTAATTCTCCCGCCTTGACCGGATCTCCCTCATTATAATTGGCCCGGTGCCATTATGTCAACCCCCGTGGAGGAACGAAAAGCTCATCTCGAACCAAAAGACAAGCGCAAGGACTCGGACATCTCTCCCACCTCCGATGATGAGACCTATGTGACTGAGCCCGAAACTGATCGCAAAGCGGGTCACTTAAAGGTTGACACTACACATTATGCTCATGATGATGAGGAGGATCCTCCCATACGCACACCGTCCGCCCGTCGGGAGCAGGCTACCCGTATGGAGGATGACTTGTTGCTCCTGCAAGCCGAGCGTATGACTTCGCATTCGACCGGCGCACCAGACGACGAACACGACCGCAATTCTATCCATCGCGCCCGTTCGCGTCGTTCTGACATGGTGGATGAGTTCGATGTAGCTACAAACCCTCTGCACGAAAAGGCCGCAATTTATAAACCCCCGGAGAAACCGAATACCCAGATTGCCGTCTTTGTGAAGAAGCTGCACCAGTCGAGTTTCCTCGTGCGCTACTTGACCTACATTTCCCCCGTTGTCATCCTACTCTTGATCCCGTTGCTGGTCGGCGCTCTCAGGTTTCCCAATGCCAGCGTTGGTGGTGTAGAATTGATGTGGTTTTCAATTTGGTTGGAAATCGTCTGGTTGACTCTCTGGGCAGGACGGGTGAGTCTAATCAGTGACCTATTCCCAAGAAGCATTACTGATCGGTTTCCATCTTCTCCTAGCTTGTTGGAAAGTGCTTGCCTCCGATTGTTGGTCTTCTTGCGAGTATATTTACCAATAATGCGAAGAAGTGGCGCGATATGGCCAAACAGCTCGAGCTTCACGCCGCGTTCTTTTTCTGGTGGCTTGGTGTGGAGATCTCCTTTCTACCAACGATGAAAAACCATCATGTGGATGGTAACACGGCGACCAGGGGTTGGGAAGGAACTCTCAACAAAATCATCATTGTCGTCTTCGTGTGGACTATCCTAAATTTCATCGAAAAGATCATCATCCAGCTGATCGCTATCAGTTTTCATATGCGCACCTATGCGGACCGCATTGAAATCAACAAATTCCAGATCGGCAGTTTGACCAAGCTGTACGAATGGTCTCGGTCCACTATCGGTGAGAAAGATGATGTTTTTGAGGAGAAAGAGGAGCAACCGACTCCTTCGGGAATCAAGACCCCGTTGCACTACGCTGGCTTGGCCCAGCGGAAGGCTAAGGGTACCCTCAACAAAGTTGGAAACCGGGTGGGCGATGTCGCCGGCGCAGTAATGGCTGATGTCACGGGCCGTGCGACTACTCGCAGCACCGATGCCTATCAGGTCATTTTGGCGCTCCTGCGAACTACCGGAGGCAGTCAGGTCTTGGCGCGTCGTCTATATCGTACCTTTGTGAGGGATGGGTTTGATACGGTTTTTGGTGGTGACCTGAAAGCCGCATTCCAGGACGGCGAGGAAGCCGAAGCAGCCTTCGCGATGTTTGATCGCGACATGAATGGTGATATCTCCATGGAGGAGCTAGAGGCTGTTTGCGTTGACATTGGCCGTGAGCGCAAGTCCATCACTGCATCCCTCAAGGATTTGGATTCGGTCGTATCGAAATTGGATAATGTGTTTATGACCTTCGTGTTTGTGATCGTGCTGATTGTGTTCTTGACGCTTATCTCAACCTCGGCCGCCGGTGTGCTCACCTCCGCGGGTTCTGCTATTCTAGCCCTATCCTGGTTGTTCTCTGCTACTGCCCAGGAGTTCCTTCAGTCGATTATCTTCGTCTTTGTCAAGCACCCCTTCGACGTTGGTGACCGTGTGACTATCTACGGCAATTCTGGTGATTCCGGCCTCGGTGATGATTACTTTGTGAAGGAGATCACTCTTCTTTACACCGAGTTCAAGAAGATGCAAGGCCATGTCGTGCAGGCGCCAAACAGCTACCTCAATACGCTGTTCATCCTGAACCAACGCCGTTCGGGTGCACTTGCCGAGGCAGTTCCAATCATTATCAAGTATGGCACCACTATCGACCAACTCGACGCCTTGCGACAGCGCCTCTTAGAGTTTGTGCGTAGCGAGAAACGCGACTTCCAGAACAACATCCTCACCGAGATGCGTGCTGTCACCGAGAACTTCTCGCTCACACTCAATATCGTCTTCTTTTATAAGTCCAACTGGCAGAACGAGGGTCTCCGTTTGCAGCGCCGCAACAAGTTCATATGTATGCTCATGGTTGCTCTCCAGGAGATCGGCATCGAGGGCCCACGCATGAACCTCCAGGGTTACACATATGATACGCCAATCCACGTCAACTATGGCAATTCACGCTCTACCGGGGGGCCAGTTCCCACCGACGCCGAGGAGGTCCCGATGTCAAAAGAGTCCCACAACCTGCCGGAGAATACCGGAAGCGGCAGCGGCAGCGCTGTCCGTCACCCATCGATTCTCCGCAAGGGTATGTACACTGCCAGCGCCCGTGCCCGCGGCCCGTCTGTCTCACAGCGCAAGCACGTCGACTTCTCCTTGGGCATGTCCACCATGGCATCCAACGATATCATGGGAGATGTGTTCGAGGATCGGGGTGTGGTCGTCGATGATATCGTCCGTACGGCCAACCGCGATGCCGCAGAGCGTCGCATCCAGGAAGAGAACGAGGACGAGGAGGAACGCCGGAGCCGCACATCTTCTTCCCGGCATCGTCGCCCCTCTAACCTGAGCGCTCCCTCCAATAATGACGACGGTCGCGGGTCGACCGACGCTCACAGCTTCCGTAGTGGCCGGTCATCGCTCAGTCGCAACCGGTTCTTCCAACACCGCAGCAGTGTGGGTCACGATCGTGACGACTTGATGGAGCAGGGCCGCTTTGATGAGCCGACTCTACCCCCGCCGGCCACGGTCCCTGCTGCCAAGGAGCACCCAAATTGATTTGAGCTGTGATAATTTTCAATCTCGTCTATTGATTTCATCTTCATCCACTGAACATAAACTGTCATATTTTTCTTTCCCCATTTCATATATTGTGGCGCACCGTGTCTTAATAGAACTACAACCTGTCCTTCTACCATGCATTTATCCTCACAATGGCCTTAAAGCTCTTGTTCATTATCTTCTGGCGGCCTATTGATCATATATAGCGGGTCGAATAAAAACACGTTCATTTTCTACCTGTATTTAAACCATTACATCTAGCTTTCTTTCAATGAATCTTCGTTCCATGTCACTCTTAGACGGCCATTCTAGCCCGCGAGGTTGCATCGGCAATATGTAACTGCTAGCCGTGACTCCATCGCTACGCTTAACAAGAATGAACATGTCAGCACTGATATATGGAAGTCTACTCCGTAAAGCCACGGCTGTCACGAATCTCCACTTATACATCGAAACATCCTTTGCACGGTTTCTGGTCGTAGAGAAACATAACGAGAAGAAAAAATATATATAAAGAAAAAGGCATCTAAAAAGATATCGGAGTGTTGCCTTATATATACCTTCGTCAGCAAAACACCATCTGAGATTTAGCCTGCTTCTAGCACTGGGAAGTTATATTGCGGAATATCATTGCCGCCTATAGTAAGACAAAACTACACATGTATTCTTTCATACTAGTTGATATGAATGTTGGCAAACTAGCTCAATTACCCTCTCGGCTCTCCTTTCACATCAAACCTGGCTAAAGGTTTCCGATACGCAGTCCATCCGGGGTGGTAAGACTTCACGCATCCTCGGGTTGCTGCCAAATGATTGATCTACAAAGTGGTTCCATTCGAGTAGATGGGATAGATTTAACAGCTTTGTAATGCACTATGCCATCTCATATCTATGTCATTCCACGCCGTCCTTCATGTGATGGAACGCTGAGATTCAACTTGGAGTGTGATTCCGCCACTGACCACGTTTCAGACGGATGTCTCACAGCTGCGCTTGAAACAGCGGGGCTATAGAAAAAGGTTGCCAACAGCGGGGAGGGCTCAGCTGCTCTAATATCAGATTGTCACTGGGGAAGTGTCAGCCTCTGCCCTGGCACGTAGGTCGATGAAAAGCTCGATCTTGGTATTAGACGAAGCCACTGGCAGGTTGCACAGTGTATCCAACTGTTCTATGGATGATATCGTTGACTCACGCCATATTTTAATGTGGACTGGGAAAGAGAAGCCATGATGCAGGCCATAATTGAGCGGGAGTTTGCATCTCAGACCGTCATCTCCGTGCATCGTTTGCGGTGTATCGATTTGACCATATCGCCTTGATGAAGTAGGGTTAGCTTGTGGAAATATGACCTCGGACATTGTTATACGATCCGTGGCCCGGGACTTCTATCTAGCTAGGAAAGCTGCATTGCGAGCCTTATAATGCAGGAACCTTTCATTGATGATAGTGTCCAATCATATATACGGGATTCTGAGACGGTTTGGGGCCATGGATATTAGTCTTTGATAGATACTTGGGATTCTGCATGTATTGAGACAACTTTGATAGAAATATCCTGCTGAATAGTTGGAATTGTCGTAACCAGGTGACCTGCCCATGTTGCTTCCACGTCAAAGAGATCATGCCCCAACATCTTCTCTTACCTCTCCCCACAACTTCCCATCCTCATCCTCATTTTTATCCTAGCACTTGTCAGTACGATCCACCATGCGAGGCGAGGTATGTATGCTCTACCATCCTGCTGGACTGCTCTCGTTTCGAGCTTTCCATATACTTCCCTCCGCCACCAAGCTACACTGGCTCTCATCCAATACCTGAAACCAAACGAAAGGAGGAACGCTAATACTGGCTTGAATCTACCAGATCTGTCATATACACATTGGCCAGGCCGGCACCCAGCTTGGTAATGCTGCCTGGGAGCTGTACGTCTCCACATTGTCTAGTATCCTCGATATCCTTACTGATCAAGATGCGACACAGGTATCTACTTGAACACGGTCTGAGGCCTGACGGATTTATCGATCCCGATGTTACCGACGAGGCTGCAAAAAGTGGATCTTACGAGACTTTCTTTACTGAAACCTCCAGCGGCAAATTTGTTCCCCGTTCCATCTTCGTCGATCTTGACCCATCGGTATGTGACAGACCACAAAGTTGTCAAAAGGTCTACCAGCTGAATAAACCGTGCTAGCCGATCGATGAGATTCGCACTGGCACCTACCGCAATCTTTTCCGTCCACAGGGGCTAATCAGTGGGAACGAAGATGCGGCAAACAACTGTACGAACAATTCACCCTGTGGGTGAAGCTGGTAACTGAGGGGCTAACATGCGGCAGATGCTCGGGGCCATTACACCGTTGGGAGGGAGATTTCTGGAGCCGTGATCGACAGCATTCGTTATGTGGCCGGTACGAACCTGCTAACTCAGGCCTCAACCCTGATTGTTTTTCAGCTAATGTCTTCATAGAGAATTGCCATTCCCTACAGGGCTTCCTGATTTTCCACTCCTTTGGTGGTGGTACAGGATCTGGTTTTGGTTCACTCTTGTTGGATCATCTGACCAGCATGTATGGGCGCAAGTCCAAGCTGGAATTCTCAATCTACCCTTCTCCGCGTACATCGACTGCCGTGGTAGAGCCCTACAACGCCGTCCTCTCAACCCACAGCACCATTGAGAACTCCGACTGTACCTTCCTAGTTGACAACGACGCCGTGTACGATATCTGCCGACGCAATCTGGATATTCCTCGTCCTGGATATGAGCATCTCAACCGTCTCATTGCTCAGGTAGTGAGCTCCATCACGTCTAGCTTGCGGTTCGATGGCGCGCTCAATGTCGATTTGGCTGAGTTTCAGACCAACCTTGTCCCGTACCCGCGTATTCACTATCCATTGATTTCGTATGCTCCGGTGATCGGTAGCCAGCGCAGCTCTCACGAGAGTTTCAAGGTCCAGGATCTCACCTTCCAGTGTTCGTCAATACTATTCTAAACGGGTGTATGTTCCTTCTGACTCGGTCATAGGTTTTGAACCCAACAACCAGATGGTGAACTGCGATCCACGAAAGGGTAAGTACATGGCTGTGGCTTTACTCTACAAGGGTGACGTTGTACCCCATGACTGCAATAAGGCTGTCCACGCCCTCAAAACTAGGGGAACTTTCAGTTTGGTTGAGTGGTGTCCTACCGGATTCAAGTTAGGCATCAACTACCAAAAGCCTGTGCGTCGTCCTGACGATGAACTTGCGTGTGTCGACCGTTCGGTTAGTATGCTGTCTAACACCACCGCGATTGCTGAGGCATGGAGTCGCCTGGATCGCAATTTCGACCTTATGTACTCCAAGCGTGCGTTTGTGCACTGGTATGTTGGTGAAGGGATGGAAGAAGGCGAATTCTCTGAAGCCCGTGAGGACCTCGCGGCACTCGAGAAAGATTACGAGGAGGTGGCTGAGGACAGCGGCCCGGAAGGAGTTGAGTACTGACTCTGTACTTGTCTTGTTGCTCCTTCCAGCACGCATTGAAATATTCTTGAGCTCTCCGAGAATCTGCCGCACTGGCTTTCTGTGCCGCTTCTCCTCCGTTCATACTCTCCTAGGGATCTGTCTATTCGACCGATGAAAGGCCGTGTTTGATTGATGAGCTGAGGGAAGGTCTGAAAAACGTATCCAAAATCAAATCAAAATGAAAGAGGAATCGAGTCAAATCAAATCGATGAGTATTATGTGACTTTTCGCCTTATTGTACATCCGATTCTGAACACTCTAGTAATAACGCCATCAAATGATCCATGCAAAATTGTTATTAATGATACAAGTTGAAGAATCCGTTCAACTGTCAGCTGCGAGATCGAACTCTCGAAGGACTTTCAATGCATGTTCATAGGTCCACATTGTCACAGCACTTGCTGGTGCCGCCTTAAGTAAACTGACTGTCAAGCCACGGTACAAACCACGCACGCCCTGGGTACGGACAATCATGGCAATACTTTTCAGGACCCCCTTGTACTCCGGGATATTGCGATGAACGTAGCGGGTCCTTGTTGGACCCTGTACCTGCAAGCGCTTACGCACGAGGTCGAGCGGGAAAACACCCGTCTTAGCCAGTACACTGGCCACGACACCGGCTGCGGCATCCCCTGTACCCAACGGCAGAGCGTCCCAGGTCATGGCTGGTCTAAGTGCCTCATATGTCGTGAAAAAAAGTCCCATGTATGGCACAATTTGCGCCACAGCGGCAGAACATCCCCGGAAGAATCCCGGCACGCCCTCATGTCGAGCTATTTCCACAATTGAGGCGCGCAGCGAGCCATATACACGGTCCGGGCCTTGTGCGGCGAATCGCGTGCGGAGAAGGTCAAGCGGATATGTTGCCGCCGTGGCACATCCGCCTGCCACGGCGCCCGAGAGGAAAGATTCGACGGGTTGGGGAAGTCGGTAGGAACCCAGTTGGGCGAGGGCTTGGGTTGTTCCTCGATACGCGGTGAATTGCGTAGCGCCATAGCAGACATACATCATTTCGGCAGGAATATTGCCCTTCCAAAGGCCCTATAGGAAGGAATTCGCATTAGACTGATGACATTAATATCGAGAAGGTGGTCTTTCAACGTACGGTGATCCCCTCTTGCATCATAATCGTCCGCATGGTGGACAATGTCCCCTTATAAACAGGCCCATTGACACTTTGATGGGAGGTAGGGTCCGACAACGAATGAATTTGCAACTGCAGCCTGATCTTGACAACATCCAGTGGCGCGATACAGAACCGTGAGATCAGCCCTGCAATCCCGCCGGCCAATACGACCTGTCGCTTGGTGCCTTCATCTTTAAGATGCTCGCCCCCGGCCGACATGAGTTGAGAGTGCTTCCTCTTACAGACTGAATATGTCTGTATGGTGGTTGGGTTAGGTTAATAAAATTGAAGCATGAAGATCCATGTTGATTTCTGAGTCTGCCTTGGAATGATAAAGAACAAAAAAACAACGTCAATTGGGCAATTTACGTAAGTTCCGGGATGGCCCCCCCGGGGAATGTCATCAGGAAGAATGATATTTCCGCCTGAGGTATCATTTAGTGCCTCAGGCATGAAAGAATCACAAGCCGAGGTAATTCGTAGCTCCGTTCCAGTTGTCCCGCCTGCTCCTCGACGTTGATTTTATCCTCCCTCTCTGCCCTTCTACTGATCGTCTCTCCTTGTTGACTGGTTTACGGGACCTTCATGCATCGTCTCCGAACTTCAGCTACCCTCTGGCAATTGCCACGAGCTTTGTCATACTCTATCCCGCGCCGTAACTTGATAGCTTCCCCGAGGAGGTTCAACAGCTCTGTAGAGCCAGACTCGTACGACAAATTGGAAGCTGCTGCCCCAGGAGTCGACCATCTACCGCATATATCACAAGAATCCAACAGTTCTAAGGGCGATGTTCAAAACACCACCTCTGATGTGGTTCGAAGAAAAACCGTCCTAAAAGTGGGAAAAAAAGCGTCGATCTGGGCTGGAAAAGAGGAACTATACTTGCATATAGACAAGAACACCACAACCAAACTGCCATATACTTACCTGCGCGATTCATGCCAGTGTGCAGTGTGCAAGGATCGACACTCGAAGCAGCGCTCGTTCCGCACAAGTGACATTCCCAAGGACATCGCTCCAAGCTGGATTAACTGGGATGGAAAAAGGCTTGCAATCAGGTGGGCCAACGACATTGGGGGCTCTGAGACTGCGCATGAATCAACCTGGGACCGTGACTTTCTAAAGAAGCCCATTTTCAACACTCATCGTCAGCATTCGAGTGCGAACTGCAATCCGATCATGTGGGGACGGGCTCAAATGGAGAGAAGTCAACATTGGGTGTCTTACCCTGACTATATCGCCGATAATTCCAAATTTGCTACGGCGATGAAGCAGTTGCAGCGTCTGGGCCTTATTTTTGTGAAGGATGTCCCAGACTCACGATCGATGGTTGAAGCTATTGCAACACGCATGGGACCACTACGAAACACCTTCTACGGATCAACATTCGACGTGCGCACCGTTCCAGAGGCTATAAACGTCGCATATACAAACCAGTTCCTTGGATTTCACATGGATTTGATGTATATGAACGAGCCGCCGGGGTACCAGCTGCTTCACTGTCTGGAGAACTCATGTTCGGGAGGCGAGTCACTGTTCGCAGACACATTTTCGGCTGCGAAACTCATGAAGGAGCGATACCCAGAAGAGTATAAAGTGCTCCGTGACCGGCGGCTGGGATACGAATATAGGCACAAGGAGCACATATACTACAACGAAAGACCCGTCTTTGAGCATGATTCCGAAACAGACGAGCTGCGCCATGTCAATTACTCGCCCCCCTTTCAGTCTCCACTCCCACCACGCGGTGGTAATGGGCATGATGCTGAGCCCGTGAACAAGCTACGAGACGCCCTTGCTAAGTTCACTTCAATTATTGATAACCAGAAGCACATCTTTGAGCTCAAGCTCAACCCGGGTGATTGCGTCATCTTTGATAACAGACGCATCGTTCATGCCCGCCGCCAATTCAATGCCAGCGTAGGTTCTCGTTGGTTAGCAGGTGCGTATGTCGACACGGATGCTCTGCTATCCCGCTTTGCTGTCTGTAAGCATCAGCATCCATATGTTTGGACCAAAAAGGCCCGGAAAGCGTTGGCGGCGAACAACAGAGACAACAGCTAGGACAAAAGTGAAACATAAGAAGAAGCAGGAGGCTAAAGAGTGGCTAAAGAGGGACTGCGAGTGATTGTGGAAAACCAAAAGTCTATCAGGGGCGCGAGAACGACAGGGAAGGAAGTACAGTTCAAAGAACGAAGATCGATTAACATTACATCTGAATCGTGCTCAAGAGTCGGCGTCATCTCCCTCTTTCTAGCAGTTGATTGAATATACGAATGTGATATATTATTAGTCTGGGGTCTTCAAGTTGTCGACACGCGATCGATGCCTACATATGTAGAATCCAACGTGAGTATAACGCATTCATATTCTTGAGACCCGAGCGCAGCTTCAGTGTAATCACTTGACACAGTAATTGCGATGAAAGGTAGGTTGAACTACCAATGCAAGTTTCTGAAGAGAATGAATATGTTGGATTTGGCATGGTCAACAAGGGTGGTCTGTGACAATGGATTGGTTTGATTCGACGCTGCTTATTTCAATTTGTAGCAAGGGCGTGTCCCGCAACAATGGGAAGGATAATATATGATCAGACATGCATATAAGCCGTATCAAGACAAAAACATTTATCATTATGTTAGGCTTTTAGCATCTAGCCCCAGAGACAGTGGGGCTATGGGTATCGTGCATCGGCCAACTAACCGCTCAAGCAGCCGCGGCGGACTTGCTTGCCGAGTGGTCTTTGAGGAAATCGGGGTCGCTGTTGATCTCCTCGCGAACCTGTACCATTGAGTTAATAATCGAATCAAATACCTGGAGTGGGACGAAACACGTACAATATCCAAGCCACCCACCAATTCTCCATTCACCCACAATTGAGGGAAGGTTGGCCACTCGGCGTACTCCTTCAGACCCTGGCGCACATCCTCATCGGCCAAGATATTGAAGAAGCCGTACTTGACACTACGCTCGCGTAGGATGCCAACCAGCTGCCGACTGAATCCGCATTGTGGGCTGCTCGGGGTCCCTTTCATGAACAGCATGACAGATGCGGCCTTGACCAGTTGTGCGAGGCGGGCAAATAATGCCTCCCGGGATTGTTCCGATGTCAGGGCGGGGCCAGATGCGACGGGAGTTGCGTTAGCCGCATCGGCAGGAGGCTTAGAGGCGGTAACGGGAGCCTGAGTAGCAGTCAAGGGACCATCCTCATGAGGAACAACAGAGAGCGGTGGGGGGATATTGGCCTTCACACTGTCCATCGGACCGACGGCACCCGCAACATTTCCGCGGCCAGCGTGGCGCTCGACAGCGTCACGAACCTTGACGGCATCACTTCCACTGATCGACTCTAAAATTTGGCCGCTACGTAGGCACATAACCAAGGGCACAGCTGAAACTTCATACGCCTCCGAGATATCAGGTAGCTCCTCGGCGTTGATGCTGACAAACGAGATGGCCGGCGGGGCAGCGGCGGGGTACCGCCGAGCGAGGGCTGAAAGCACTGCGCCCATCTGCTCGCACGGGACAGCCCATGGAGTGTGGAAGTATAGGACGACCAACGCAGAAGGTGATAGGGAAGAGAGATGCGATGAGAAGTCGGCCTCAGACGTGATTTCGGTGAGTGCCGACATGGTGGAGTGTGTGACAGGATGATGAAACGACTGGAACTGATGGCGAAGCGCGGGATCGGATCGGCGATGAGAGGTATTACTCTTTGATGATACTAACAAGTGTCAAGGTGAGTTCAAAGTCGAGAAGTCGAGAAGCGAAGAAGAGCTGTCGGAGGAATGGCGTGATGGATACCAAAATAAGCCCTGCACGGCGATCCCAGATTTCCAATCTTACGGTTATCAGATCGTTTGGCGTCTCCGGCGTGCCGTTTGTTGTACGTAAGCCGGAAAAGTCTGCGATAACTAGTTACCGGGTAAGCTATTCTCCCGCCCACGTGACTTTATCGATAGCACGTGACTTTATCGCGTATCATCATGAATTTCCATGCTGTGAGTTCAGCGATGAAACTGCAAATCCGAAGACACCATGGGAAAAGACAGGAAGAGAAAGCTCAGCTCGGACGATCCGACTGGTCAACTCACTCCTCAGGGATTCGGTGTGGCCGATACCTTGTCCCGTCTGCAGAGCGATAACCCGAGCGAACGTTCGAACGGCAGTCATGCGTCAAAGAAGCGCAAAAGAGTTGATGGCGAGAAAGTCAAATACCCAGATCTCACATACGCCGATGGAAAATTAGTGTCACCTATCCGGATCGCCGATCTCCAAGGGTTGCTCCTCTATTGCTTCGCCGATGGCATCGCACCCCAATGGATCTCTATGAAGCACTCTGGACATGTGCGCAAGGTGGTCGTACTGATGGCGCCTGGCCTCGAGATGGGCATGTTTGATGGAACGATCTCTGTGCAACGAGAATCAGCCACTGGGGAGCAAGAGACACAGGAGCGCAAGATGAATGCGCCGGGAGCCACTGAGGAGACACCGAAAGACGAACATGCTGCTGATTACGAGCGATGGAAACAGGGCCTCCCATTGCCGGACCGCTCGCATCGCTTTAATCCTCGATCTATCACACGCGAAAACCTCCCGGAACCACTTCAGCCCCTGGCCGACATGTTTCCCCATATCTGGCCTGTCAAGGCGCCAGGCGACAACAAATACAATAAGGTCCATTCGCCACTGCAGGCGATTCTTATGTCCTCGCCCCCCAAGACCAAGAATGATGACTCCCGTACAAAGGGCGCACGGCCCGCAAAAGTAGAGAAAGGCTTCGTTCCGAAACGAACCCCAATCACAGCCTTTGTCACTTCGCGCAAGGATCTACTGGAAAACGACTTTATCTTGCATCCTGTTTTCTTCTCTTCCGATGACGAAAAATCCTCCCAGGTGGAGGCTCGTCGGCGAGGTGGGCACTCGGTGGAAGATGGATGGGTGGATACTCAAGTTCCAACACTGGAGTCTGCTCAACCACCCGAAGCTGAAATTGAAAGTGGCAGCGTCACTGCTGGTCGAGATGTTTTTGCACTCGACTGTGAGATGTGTATTACCGAGGGGGGTCAGTCTGAACTCACACGCATCAGCATGGTCGGCTGGGACGGCGAGGTGGTCCTTGATGAACTGGTCAAACCAGCACGGCCAGTGATCAACTATCTCACACGTTATTCTGGAATTACCCCCGAGATGCTCGAGCCTGTCACCACGACCCTCCCTGATATTCAGCACCGGCTGTTGACTCTTCTCACGCCGCGTTCGATACTCGTGGGACACTCCCTTAATTCCGACCTCACAGCACTCAAGCTGGTCCACCCGTTCATTGTCGATACCAGCATCATTTACCCGCACCCACGGGGTCCGCCACTCAAATGTAGCCTGAAATGGCTCACCCAGAAATACCAGAATAAGCAGATACAAAGCGGAATGGCCGGGCATGACTCCATTGAGGACGCCCGTGCTGTTCTTGAACTTGTGAAGTTGAAGTGCGAGAAAGGTGAGCGATGGGGCACGAGTGATGTTTCCAACGAGAGCATATTCCGTCGGCTATCGCGCTCTACTCGACCGAGTCATCTCCCTCGTCCTGGTGAGGAACGAACAGGAGCCGTTGTCGACTGGGGCAACCCAGAACGTGGGTTTGGTGCTCAGGCAGCTGTCTCAATTGGATGCCGAAATGACGATGCAGTCGTCAGCGGTGTCTCTGCGGTAATCAATGGCGACGAGTCCAATCCCTCCATTCCAGGAGGTGGTGTTGACTTTGCCTGGGCTCGCATTCGTGAGCTCGAATATCTTCGTGGTTGGTGCAGCCGTCTCCCTGACCCAAACAACGCCAACGAATCCACAACCCTTTTCCCTCCTCCTGAGCAGACCACACCGACCACAACCTCTAGTAATGAGGACTCGACAGATCTTCTGCAGCCTGATGTCTTGGCTGACACTGTCTCCCGGACCGTCTCCAACATTTCGCGCATTTATGACTCTCTCCCTCCATGTACGCTTTTCATTGTTTATTCCGGGACAGGCGATCCACGTGAAGTGAGCCGTTTGCAATCCATCCACAAGAAGCACCGTGAAGAGTTCCGATCTGGCAAGCCATGGGATCAGCTAACGTACAAGTGGACCGACGTCGAGGAACAGGCTCTAAAGAAGGCTTGTGAGCGTGCCCGCGAAGGTTGCGGTTTCATGTGTGTCAGATGATCTGGCCAAAACCACATATTCATTTCGAGTGTCTTATGGGCCAAAGATGATGATTATCCCGTTTCCATCCCCTGTTATATCATGATCCACACTGCTATCAAGATGAACTCGATGTGCATGTTATGACAATTGAAATCGCAAGAAAACCATGCAGAACAAAATTCAAGCAAAAGAGCAGTTCCTTAGGCTGGTAGAAAATAGGGTACGTAAAACCAGTTCTAGATAGAAGAATTGATAGAATCCAAACTTCATACTATATTATGTGGCTGTCAATGTAACTCGACACGTAGCTCTGTAGGTCTTAGCACTTCATTCATATATAAGCTGTTAAGCTTCCCCTATTCTTATTTACCCCGTACTGCGTATATGTCGTTACTGTTATCTTGAATATCGGGTGAGAAAACACCCCACCGAAATCATGTGGGGCGGAAGTGGGAGATTTCCCCCGACAACCGAGACCAACCTCTTGCGCTGGCAATGAATCCCTTCACACGGCCCAACGCCGCCTGGCACCTGGTCGGCCTTGCGTCCGAATTCCCGAGCATTGATGATGATGCCCGGATTATGCCAAGATGCAAAGCTTTCAATATCCCCAAGACAAACGACACCATAGAGCCAGTCGAAGATATTGACCTACCAGGAGAACTGAAAGACCAAGTGCTCGTGTTCAAATACAAGGGCAAATATCATGCCATTGATCATGTGAGTTAGAGGCTTCTTCTAATCAGAAGGATTGAGCTCATCCTCTCTAGCAATGTCCCCACTCGTCGTTCCCACTTTCACGGGGCAACCTCTTTGATATTGAAGACTTTGGCATCGTGCTGAGCGCAGGTCTCACATGTCCGAAGCATGGGTGGTCGTTTGATATATTCTCTGGGCGCGCTGATCGTGGTAACTACACACTCAAGGTGTGGGAGGTGCAGCTGCGCGACTCGTCGGCACCTGGGAGTACAGACCAAGAGGTTTGGGTGAGGCGGAAACAAAGAATTGGTTAACTCTGGCCAATTTCCCTTGGTGAATTACCATAAGAAATGCATCCAGGCTCAGTTGGCCTGGGTAGGGTCCCAGCTATAGTTTGACACCAGCGTTTCTTCTCACCGAAAAAGATCTTGGAACTTGTCCAGAACTACGCGGATCTCCCTCGAGGGATTGAATCTGAACAAGATATCCAACCTACTCCTCACGTCTTGGTTCCCCAACTGTCTATGCCGAAATATTCATATGGGTAGCCTGTCGATCCCTGGGTCGGACTTTGACTTGAATATGACCCGTATATGAACATTGTGGATCTCCGACAGCTTTACTCTTTCGACAATTATAAAAGGCGCAAAGTCCTCGTGTGAAGAAAACTGAAGATATCAAACTTGGAGAGAGAGCAGGGGAAATAGCATGAAGCTCTTGGATATTGCGTGCGTTTCTGTGGTTGTTGATATCCGTTGAGATGGTGCAAGGTCGATGCCATTGACAGTGAATGCCACTTATTTCCTTCTCTGTTGAAATCAGTCATTGAGTAACGTTCTCTAGAAATGCATTTTTAGTTCGACATTGCAAACAAAGCCAACTCAGCACTTGTTCCGCTTCTCAGCCGCACCTGTTCGACGTCGGTGTGCTGTACAGTATGTGATGCATCTGATGATATAAGATTTCTTTTTCTTTTCAAGTCCTCCCATTATTGTTCTTCTGTTATGTTTTTTTTTAAAAAAACCTTTTTTTTTTCTTTTTTCATATTATTTGTTTTCTTCCCTATATTGTACTTTTGATGTTCTACATGTCCCTGCACGTGGAGAATGGAGCCAACATTCCAACTGTCAACCTGGCAACCCCAACACCACTAGCGGGGTATTGCTTAAATCTGTGAGATTCCTGACCCTTCGCTCTTTAAACATTGTACTTGATAACCTGTGTATGTTGTACAAACAAGCTACACGGCTCCTCTCTGCAAGAAAGTAACCCCTCCATTTTGTTCGGGTCTGTCTTTCACCATGCTCCTATCAGCTATTGGGTGTGCAATTATTTGGCTATGTGCAGTTGATGCGAAGAACCAAGATGGCTCAGCTTCACGATATGATTTTGTTATTGTTGGCGGAGGTACTAGCGGATTGGTTGTTGCTAATAGACTTTCAGAGATGAAAGGTTTCACCGTGGCAGTGATCGAAGCTGGAGATTCAGTCCTCAATAATGCTAACGTTTCTGCTGTGACGGGTTATGGTCGAGCATTCGGGACAGAGATTGACTGGGCCTACCAAACCGAAGATCAAACGTATGCAGGGGGGTCGAAGCAGATTATCCGTGCTGGGAAGGCCATTGGTGGTACAAGCACTATAAATGGTATTTGGCTACCTAATCCTCGGCATTCAATGGAATAAAGCTGTGGGAATCTATTGCGGCTTATGCTAAGTATGCTAACTCTGGCTTCAAATAGGGATGTCGTACACTCGAGCGCAAAAGGTTCAAATTGATGCATGGGAACAAGTCGGAAACGACGGTTGGAATTGGAAGAACCTTTTCACATACTATAAGAAACCAGAAGAGTTCCAGGTGCCCACACCAGAACAAGTTGCTCGTGGCGCTGATTATTACATCGCCTATCATGGGGAGCATGGCCCGCTCAAAGTCGGCTGGCCTCGAGCAATGACAAACAGCAGCGTGCTACCCCAGCTTGATGAGACCTTCCAGCAACTAGGTCTCCCCTACAATAGGGATTGCAATGGTGGTAGCATGGTGGGACTCACGGTCCATCCCAATACGGTCGATAGGGAGGCTAATGTTCGCCATGATGCAGCCAGAGCTTACTATTGGCCCTACCAACATCGTCCTAATCTCAAAATTATTTCAAACACTTCTGCGAATAAGATCATTTGGGAAAGCGATTCCCGCAACGAGGCCGTTGCTATTGGTGTAGAAGTTACTGGGGTCAATGGAGTTGAGACGATCTACGCTTCGAAGGAGGTAATTCTGTCGGCTGGGTCCCTCAGATCGCCTATGATTTTGGAGCTGTCTGGCATTGGAAATCCTGATATTCTCCGTCAGTTTGACATCGCTGTCCAAGTCAATATTTCCACTGTCGGTGAGAACTTGCAGGATCAGACCAACAATGGGTTCTCTTATGAAGGGAACGACTTCTGGCTTGGTTCGCCGACATTTTCCGCTCTACCATCAGCCGATCACATATTCGGTGAGGATGTCCTCACCATTGCGTCTGATGTCAACTCAAGCCTGGCGGAATATGCAAAAAGAGTGTCGGAACATTCCAACGGTGCAGTCCAAGAAGCCAATGTTCTGGCTGCTTTTCAACTCCAACACGATCAAATATTCAAATCACAGGTTCCGTACGCGGAGATTGTGTTCCTGCCCATTGGGAACTCGTTTTCCAGTGAATACTGGCCTCTTCTTCCATTCTCGAGAGGAAGTGTCCACATAAACTCCACAGACGGCTCCCAGCCGCCTTCTATCAATCCCAATTACTTTATGTTCGGACAGGACCTCAAAGCCCATGCTGATGTGGCTCGATATATCCGCAAGGCATTCAGTACGTCCCCTCTGAGAACCGTTGTGGGAGAAGAATTGGCACCGGGACAGAAGCATGTTCCAGAAAATGCGTCGGACTCTATATGGGAAGGCTGGGTTAAGTCACAATGTCCGTAATGTCTCTTTATAAGTTAGAGCTCGAGAATATTGACTGACCCCCTTCAGATAGGTCGAACTTCCACCCAGTTGGCACTGCCAGCATGCTGCCTCGGGATAAAGGTGGTGTTGTCGACCCCGAGCTTAGGGTTTACAGTACTAAAAATGTCCGAGTGGTTGATGCTTCTGTCTTGCCCTTCCAACTTTCTGGCCATTTGACCAGCAGTCTTTATGCCGTGGCCGAGAGAGCGTCTGACCTGATTAAGAAACGATATATATTTTAGGTGAACTTCTCAGCGATCGCTTGGTTTTAGCTGCTCGTCGGTTTTGATGGCTTCATGGAGTAGCGTGCTGGGTTCGCACATTAGTGAATATTATCTTTTGTTAGCGCTATGTCACTATAGTTCACATATATAGGTCTAGAAATGGGTGCTTCGAGGTATCTTCGTATGGCTACCCGAAGTAGTTTAAATATGTGCGACTAGTATGTCCAAAACCAACTACTGCAAGACTATTTTATTCAGCGACCCAGATGTAGTTAACTATGGCCAAGCTGGACAAGGCACAAACTATTTACTTCAAAAGTTACAGGGGTTTCCGTGGCGACTAGGAG
Organism: Penicillium egyptiacum; assembly: GCA_911456345.1. NCBI lineage: Eukaryota > Fungi > Ascomycota > Eurotiomycetes > Eurotiales > Aspergillaceae > Penicillium > Penicillium egyptiacum. Next base: position 52,319 of record CAJVRC010000876.1, on the reverse strand, counting down.
TTCTAGAGCAAGGTAGGGACATAATATAGGGGTGGCAGGTTTCCGTACCTTTAAAGTTTCAGTGCATTATGTTTATGGCATTTTATGGGTCTGTATTGTAAATACCAAGGCGCGTATGCGCTAGTATAGGTCTCGGTGGCTGAATGGAACGATGAACGATGGATACCCTGTGCCGTGGAGCAACAGCGGCAAGACCCAGATTCTTTAATATCGGAGGATTGTCCCATGGGAATATCTTACCGAAACAGTATCTGACCATTCTATGTTGTATATCAGTTCTTCAACATGCCGCAATTAATACGTTTTCGTCCTTGTACCAGTCAGTGATTCTCACATGCCATTCTATTTTCACAACTGACAAACAGGTTCAGTATCAACTATTCCCTACGTCACTGTCCCGCATCCAAACCTTGCCTCTCATCAAACTCACCTCAGTACTATCGATCGATTCCTCAAACACGATGCAATCGTCCATATCAAACTTGCCTTCGAGGATCACAATAGCAACTACATCCAATCCCTCGTGAGGGGCCTTCACAAAACCCACGGCCACGGCCTACCAATCACCCACAGCGCCAACCGAGGATGGACGTGGGACATTCGTCCAACGCCTGCAAGTGTCCAAAATTGCCAGGCTCGGTCGGAAACAATGGAAGGCTTTCCCTGGCATACGGACTGCAGCTATGAGACACACCCGCCGCGATTCTTTGCCCTGCATGTTCTTCAACCGGATACCTGTGGTGGTGGTACTTTGTCTGTTTTGAAAGTTGGACACCTGCTCGCTCTTCTCTCCCCATTCGCAAAAAAATGGCTCTCGGCCCCGCATTATCGAATTGCTGTTCCTCCTGAGTTCGAAAAGTGTCCAGAGGATGAATATGTCGTTGGGAGTTTACTAGCTAGAAGTGCAGATGGAAAGGCAGCTCAGCTTCGTTTCCGCGAAGACATCATTACACCGCTGAATCCGCAGGCCGCAGAAGCCTTGGAAGAGCTAAAACGTGTCATCCTCGGTCCTGTCTCCAATTCACATACTTTACATCTGACGGCCCAGGATTTATCCTGGGGTTCAATTATTCTTATGGATAACCGTCGCTGGTTACACGCGCGAAATCAAGTCAAGGATCCAAACCGTCATTTACGACGAGTCCGATGGGATGCAAAAGTATTCGGCACTGCGTCAGTTACAATCTGAGCAGGTCCGTCAGAGTGAAGGAGTACAAACTTGCCCTTTTTTAACTTCTTCCGGTGGTGGAATACCCGGATTTCGCGACAGGTCTTCAAAAGTCAAGGAGGGACATGAATAAAAACCACTTTCCATATAGGAAACCGAGTTGTTGTATTATCGGCACCGCATAATAATGCACCTGGCAAAAAGCTGTGCAGATCGAACTACATACGAAATGCAGCTTTATGTCTCATTAGTGCGTTCTAAATTAAGATACAACTAAAATACTAGTAATATGCGGACACGTTACGACAAATACGTGCGATTTTTTGGCTTCCGGAGGTTTGATAAATAAGGAACAAGCTATACTATTTTTCAGATAGAACTTATAATATGCGACAAAATGATCAGCGCTTTTCCCTACCCGATACATGCTGCCGTAACTTTTCATTTAGTTACGCACACACGCAATAGCAAATGGTCTCTAAGTTAATGGGTCCACTCCATCTTGAAAGATATCCCATAGGTTGTAAAAAGTACTACCTACATATGTAGGTATCGTTGTATGGATCTGAGGCGATCATAATCCCGCGCACAATCTATATTCCACAACGTTTCTGCACCAATGGTTCTGTTTCACGAATTCGACCCATTTTCAGTCCAAACTCAAGCAGACCCTGCTATAAATATTCATGGTCTAAGGAGTGGCGATGCGTCGTCTTCCCTTCCACCACTGCTTCTGCTACACGGATTCCCTCAGACGCTATACGCCTGGCACCGCGTTGCACCCCATCTTGTCGACAAATACACGGTTGTCTTGATTGATATCCGTGGTTATGGACAGTCTTCCAAGCCTGCAGGTGTGCAGGCCTACGCAAAAAGTGCCATGGCTCGTGATTGCATTGCCGTAATGGACACTCTAGGCTTCACCGATTCTTTCTACATCTGTTCTCATGATCGGGGCGCCCAAGTGGCACACAAGCTCTGCGTTGATTACCCCATTCGAGTAAAGAAAACAATCCTTCTCGATATTTGTCCAACGCTGGCAATGTTTACAAGATAGAGTTTCATTTCGCCAAGGCCTATTTTCACTGGTTCTTATTCATTCAGAATGAGCCAATTCCCGAGACATTCTTGTCGGGGCAGCCCAGAAAAGTGATGGAACTGCTGATGGGGGAACAGCCTCGGGAGGAATTGAAAATTTTTGACCCAGAATGTTTTGATACCTATGTCAAAAATCTAGAAGACTCTGATACAGTCCACGCCATGTGCAATGACTACCGAGCCAGCGCCTCGTTTGACCTAGACGAGGCCCGGGAAGATATAAGAAATCATCGATTGGTGCAATGCCCAGTGTTAGTTGTATGGAGCAAACATGGTGTTATCGAGAAGTCTTTCAAGGCAGTTGAAGAATGGAAAGCAGTGGCGGAACGAAGTGTTTCTGTGCAGGGCTACAGTGTTGATTCCGGTCATTCCATTCCGGAGCAAGCACCTGAATCAGTTTTGTCTGCAATTCGTGAATTTTGTCGAGAGTGATACGGGAAATATTGTCTAGTCGACGTACTCGACTAAACCATATAAAATCGCTTTCTATGCCGTTCCTGAACAGATAATCATTTACAAGACTGCCCAGGTAGCTTTGATTACTCACCTTCTGATTCTTTCAGAAATCTTTCACATCTAGCAGAGAAGAATTCAGTATAGACTACGAAAAATAGCTTCCCTCTAAGAGGTTACATGATCTTTGATTATTTGCTATGTGTACAATTGGCTAAGCCCTAATCATTTCCTTGCTCGAAATGCATAACGACAAGATGCCTCAACCGCTTAATCAAAGTGATAACCGGGCTAGCATTGATGGCATGTCTCTTCTATCTATTGAGATGGATCGGCGTTCGATTAACTTATACAGCGGACACCCATAGGCTGAATTTATGCTGCATAACCTTAAATAAAAGCTGTTTCTGCGTCAAAACGGAGTCGAACAGATCAAGAAACCTCTCATTGCATATTTTGTTGTGACAAGCCCCAGACCTGTTCCCGAAGACCAACTGGTAACCTAAGATTGAGTGGCGCAACCATGCACCTAGTCATCACCATATTTCGTCCATGGCCAGTGATTTCTGCCATTGTCCCTTCTTTCCTCTGCGTATAAGCATCGTTTCTAAGTGTCCGCTAGTGGGGATAGGTAACTACCAATATATACTACCTCATTACCTATCAATATATACTACCTCACCCTACTACTCTGTTGCATAAAAGTGAGATCTCCACCACGAGAAAACAAGCAGCGCTAAGATCCCTTATATAATATGCCGAGAGGCCTCGCCTTCTGCTCCTTCTGGCAGTTACAAAACTCCCAGTATAGATTTACGCCATACAACTGTGGGCCATACCTACCGAGAGACTGCGCTGAAACATAATCACTAGGTCTTTTACGTTCGCGGATAATGTATATTATGTATACATAATAATGATAGAATTTCTTTGTACTGAGGCTCATGAGTCTCGCGAATGTATACTACAATGGTCGGATGCGAGTTGACCTCGTACCACCTTTGTGACAAAATGAATGAGAACTGACCACTAAGGACAATCAAATGCAACCTCGACTTCAGTCCTGACACTGGCTTAACCCTGGTAATAAACGCTCTATGACACACTGTCTGTCCCAAAAGGAAATTACTTAGTTGGTGATATCGCAGTTGAGGAAAGCCGCTTAGCAACAACGTTAGTAATACACCATGTCCATGGAAACAATGGAGAAACTTACATTTGGAGAAAAAAGCATAGCTCTCAGCATTCTCAAGAGCGGAAGAAGAGCTCAAACCATGCACTGCGCTATAGCCATACGTCTCAGGACCGAAGATCCCCTTGGTATGGGCCATCTCGTGCAAGCTAGAGGTGGCCTGATCCAGAACACTGCAGGTGTTCGACCAGGCAGGGAACTTGGTGAAGTACGCAGGGCAGGTCCGGATTCTCCCGTAGGTTCCGTCCGTCTCACCGTAGGCAGTCATGGTGAAAGAATGGTTGTCAACGCAGTTGATGCCCTCCGGAGTGCAGTAGTAGCTCACAACACCCTGGTTCCCGTTCGTGGCCTCTGTGGCAATCTTGTCCAATACACCAGCAACGCGGTTGCGGGACTGGGCGCTGTTAGTCCTGAAGAAGCTCTGGAAGAGGCTGTACGAGTAGTCGGATTCACTGCGGATGAGGTTGGCGCCGGCATGGGCCATCTTTGCAGCCTGGGCGAGTGCGTTGTTGATCATTTGCACTCCCTCATCAGAGCAGTTTTCGAGGGTAGCGCGTGTGTTGAGAGGGCTGGCGACAGTGCCTGCAATAAGAGGGAGAGCGACAAGGGCCTGGAAGAAACGCATTTCGATGGTAATGGAAACAGAAGTCAGACGATAGTAAACGATTGAATAAGAAGTAATGGTCGACAGCCACCAGGGCTTACTTAGAACGAGAGTATTGGAGATAGAGAAAAACGTTGATTAAGGAGAAGACTATCGACTGGGCGACCGTACGTCGATCTTTTATATCAGCTCAAGGTGGCCTGTTAGTTTGTCCCTGACAGACACAGCCCTAGCCGTTTCATTTTGTTCTGTTGGTCTGTCTAACTATAGATTTTCGTCCCATGTTTCACCATCATAGTGCCGATCGTGCGATAGATCCGTAAGAAGGCAACAATCACCATGTCAGACCCACCGCCCCCATAATTGAGTCGTGCCGTGCCTGCTACCAAGAACTTAGACAGAACGCTCAAACGGTTGATGGGGACTTGTTTCGCCTTTGTATCCACTTCAGCCGTGTTGCACGCTTTACGCTGCAACCCTCACGATAACAGCCAAGCCCCCTGACTCAAAACCATTGTCCCGTCATTCCACGGATAAGTAAGTGCTTCACGGCGTGACAGCTCTGGGTTCGAATGAAGCATCCATGGATTCCCGAGGTCCCGCTAGTCACCGCTTAACTAAGCGGAATCAAGATTGATTTCCAAATGTGAGACAAGGAACTAGCTCATCTCCGCAGAATGTGGAACGCCTATGTTATACCGGGATTAGAAGAGTTTTTAACTTATGAGATATCTTATGCAAGCTCTAGATTAGCACTTTATGTGAAACCCTAGTTGACTAGAGAGAACTACTAGGAGTTAACTAGGGTGTGCCACTCTGAAACAGTTAATTTAGAGTTCAGTCGGTATTTAGCATATTCGTCCCCTGGAGATCCAAGTCTCAGACCCTTTCCGCTCGCTTTCCCGCAGGATACTCTCGATCAAATGATCTATCGATTCCAACGCATGGATGTGGAATATGTAGACCGTCAGGGCATAGAAGGAAGACATGTCCACATAGACCAATTAGTTAGTTCAATTAATGGCGTTTTGGTTAAGATAGACAGTTTAAAACCAAACAAGAGCGTGGTCGTGGATATACAAGTGTAGAATATATCGCATCTATTATGTGTTTTAAGGTCGCCAGTGCGATTGAGAAATACGTGAACAAGTTAATTAGTTAGTTACTGAAAGGTCAGTTTTCTAGTATTCTGGTAGTCATACAAACCAATATGAGACATACCGCGTAGTATCCTCACAAATGAATACTTTTTAGCAGTGTGACTATATGGACAGCCGACCAACAAGCCTCTAAGGGCGATCCGTAGGAGATCTTCTTGATCAGCGAACCGACCCTGACGCGGGACTAGCTACGTACTGGGACTATAAACCATTGCGTCAGTCCTGGTTATCCACGGCCGAGCACAATCAGACCTTAACGGACTCAGATGGCCCACCTCGGTTGTTGGCGCGCTTAGCCCACCTGTATAGCGCTGGGAATATGGCTCCCTCCTGAAGACGGCAAGGTTCAACTCGTATTGTTGCTGATTGACTTATGACCTTCGTCCTTGCGGCAAAAAACTAGATCCCAGACAATACCAGACCAAGTCCCAAAATTGTGACAGCGACTTACATAGCTCAGTCCTCACCTGGTCCCGCCTTTGCTATCATTTGTACCAAGCGACTTGTGCCTTGAACTTCTTGCATCTGCACAGCTAGATCGCGAAGGTAAAATTGGAACCAATGACGAATTCCGGTAAACACGACTTTATATCGACAAGATCATCAGCTCTGATCCAATCAAGTTGGGACTGAGCGATGGCTTGCTCGCTTGATTCCTACCTTGCTCTACTGCCGTATTGCGGCTACCGTTGAGAATACATTACAGGCTCTCTATTCTCCGAGCAGGCTTGAAATATGTTGGATGATCCCATCTCACATATATGCATAGATGCCTGGTTTTCCAGACTGAGCCTTTCTTGTTTGCTCTTTGTAGCCTTTATAAAAGACCTTTCTTTTGATATATTGAATACGTAAAGGTATACTGTTTCCAGGTGTATGGCCTGTCAACCGGGTAAGATACTATGGCTTGGAGGAGAACACAATGTATTGTCTGGAGTACCAAGACTAATTCTTGCCAGTCTCTTTTTGGGACCCTGGGGGGTCCCAGACTATAAGGGATCTATCTCTCCAATGTCGACATGTATATCATGTGATGAACCCCTCTCGGATCGGCCACGACGTGGGCTCGATCTGCCAAGACTGCCTGACATGGTATTCTCTTTGTAAGGATCTTTATCCGTTACAGAATATAGTAGCTTCTTAAACCGAGACATCTAAAAAGAAGGGAAAGAAGACCACGAAAGCTGGGCCAGAGCCTCCTCTATCCGGTAGAAAATACATTAGCGTGTACCACTTCTTCTAATAGATGGGTTAACAGAATTCCGAGCGGAAGCTGCGCTACTAACTCCGTCAAAGCCTAGACCTTGACATTTCCCATGGGCACCCTAGAATTTTCGGCCCACCGTACATGCCCATAGATCCCATGGGCCGGGCACCCCCCCTTGGTGCAGCCCATGGGAAATATGGGAATTCCCATGGGACTAAGAAAAATTCCCACGCTAGCATAACTAACCTAAGATGGATGGATAAAATGCTGAGTTATCATAATACAGACGCGCTCGAAATCAGTTTCACCTCTTTACTCTCTTCAATTATTTCTTGAACTCTATTTTGCATGACGCCATCCCTTTTATAGTTAGTTTACCCCTGACCCACATCCTTAGCGATATTAGAGTACGGTAATAAATAATGGGACAGAATAGCAATTGTAGTATGAGTTTACGGGCTATGCCCTATCTAGAACGACTCACATGCAAACAAACCAAACAGCATGGTCGGCAGAAGATTTGGTCAGTTGTCTGGCCACCTCTTAATCTCCCATTGAGTCAGCCACGTTCACTTCCGTTACACAGTGGACGAGCGAAGACATACGTAGAGACAATACTGGTGAGATGAAAAATATTTACAATTGGTTTATCTCTGTAATATGCTGGATTCTTTTTGTCCCACTCTGTGTTGAATCCTGGATAGAGAAAATGGGCTGCAGTTTGATTAACGACGAAATTGAGGACGATGATTAACCGCTCCAATTCCAACGATGAATCTTAAGCCCAGGTCCCGATCCCTCAGACCAGGATTTGCAATACGCCTCAACTCTAGGATGCTCTATTTAGGGACTCGCTAAATATCATGTCACGAACCATCTCGAGCTTCGACCGTGTGAGCCTCGGCGCCATTTTGCGCAATGACGGTGCAAGGTCCGGGTTGTTGGTGGTGGAATGGGCGTTGTTGGGGCACCACGGGGAAGCTTTTTCGTAACGCTCACCCCTGCTCACCGTTCTGCCCAGTGAGTGGACGAATTGATTTTTTGATTAAAGGTCGGCGGGATCCTGCGGTATTGGGAAATGCACGTGAAACTTGGGTATATAGTTTCTGGGAGCTTGGTTGTTTCTAGAAGACCCATCTTAAAAGTGCGGGCCGTTATTTTCTGCTCCCCTAGTGGAAACAGACATCGCCAACAAAGACGCGGATTCTAGGTGAGCTTCTGCCTTGTTTTTCTTAGGCGATTGAATGCCGGCTTTTCTACTCGTATTAATATACGTACATATATACTAATATGTATACATACGATTCAGGACGAAGAATATGGGTTATTTGTAGTGAGACCTAAAATAGAGTTGCACTAGTATGAGGAAACATAAGCGCTAATCAAAGGCTAATGGCCGGGCTACTTCCTTCGAGCACGAGAAATAAGATACGACCTGATGAACAGCCGATCGCCAAATTTATTGCTGACATAGCGAATAGAGAAGAAGTTGTGGGTCTATACTCAGCTGGCAACCACAGGAGGTTAACTCCATTGTAGGTTATCCAGGAAGAGTCATCGCTCAAGCCATATCCGTATTGCTTGGGCGATGAGGTCCCATCAGGCATAGGTGTGACAGAACCAATTGAACGAATATCGAACGTATTGTTCCTCGTGTGCAGACGATTGAAATCAACGTTGTCGAATCGAAGGAAGCTGGAGAAGCGAGTATGAATTGTTGATATGCTCTGGCCAGTGGCTGGATCCCAGATTCTGACTGTCCTATCATCGGACGCTGATGCGAGTCGGCTTCCATCTTGCGACCAGGCAACCGATCGGACACAATCACTATGCCCCTCAAGAGTGGACACGCTCTGGCTGGTGGCTGGATCCCAGATTCTGACTGTCTTATCATTGGACGCTGATGCGAGTCGGCTTCCATCCTGCGACCAGGCAATCGATTGGACCCAATCATCATGCCCCTTGAGTGTTGATGTGCTCTGGCCAGTGGCTGGATCCCAGATTCTGACTGTCTTATCCTCGGACGCTGATAAAAGTCGGCTTCCGTCCGGTGACCAGGTAATCGATCGGACATAATCACTATGCCCCTTGAGAGTGAACACGCTCTGGCCGGTGGCCGGATCCCAGATCCTGACTGTCTTATCATCAGACGCTGATGCGAGTTGGCTTCCATCCGGCGACCAGGCAATCGATCGGACCCAAGCACTATGGCCTTTGAGAGTGGACACGCTCTGGCCGGTGGCTGGATCCCAGATTCTGACTATCTCATCCCAGGACGCTGATGCGAGTCGGCTCCCATCTTGTGACCAGATAATCAACCTGACCTCATCACGATGGCCCTTGAGAGTGGACAAGCTCTGGCCGGTGGCCGGATCCCAGATTCTGACTGTCATATCATCAGACGCTGATGCCAGTCGGCTTCCATCTTGCGACCAGGCAACCGACCGGACATAATCACTATGCCCCTTGAGAGTGAACACGCTCTGGCCGGTGGCCGGATCCCAGATCCTGACTGTCTTATCATCAGACGCTGACGCGAGTCGACTTCCATCTGGCGACCAGGCAATCGAGTTGACCCAATCGCTATGCCCCTCGAGAGTGTGAAGACAAAGACCCCAACTTTTATCTACTACTGGATCATTTAAAACCCAATCTGGTCTCTCCTTCTGGAAACATTTTCTTGTGAGGCTGTCTGTTGGGCTGAAGATAAGAGGTGAAAGATATACTTGTGAAGGGCTGCTTTCAATTGCCGTTCTGAAATATCGAACGAACCTAGAGGCGTCTTGAGCCCAAAGGAACATGGCTTGTGAGTTTCCTTTCTCCTATTAGAATGGGTTCTTTGTTAGACGAGATTATCATCTCCCTACACAAATGAATATATACCTGAATTAGCATCTCGAGCCTTTGCATCGCTTGGATACCATTTGAAACGCTCCCTAAAATGCTAAGCGCCTCAAGCCAGTGAAGGTATTTCTGCTGTAGAAACGTATCCACACGACCCCTCTTATCAAGGCTAAGGTCATAGGATTTATTCCGCTCACTGCTATAAAGATGGTCTACCCAATAGACACATGCGTATTCTGCCGTTGCTAGTGGATTTGGACTGGGCTGTCTAATATCCTTGATCGAGAATCCAGGCAACTCGATATCAAAGATATTACGTCGAAGTGTTTTGAACATCACTTCGAGACATCGTGAGAAAATCATATGGTGCTTCGCTCCTTTACCTCTAGGAAGTATCTCACTTAGGGCTTCCTTGAGTAGAAAATCCTTTGCGGACTGATGGACGAAGGTAATAGTATCTTCTCGTAACGTCAGGAATGAGCCACAGATTGCGATAATCTCCGATAGGGCTTCATGGTCATCGTAGTCATCATCCGGCGATTCAATAAGTGAAGTTAGTTCGCTTAGCGTGATAGGTCGATAGACTGTTGACATAATAGCTAGTATCTGCTTGCAAAGTTCGGCATCTTCCGACTGGCGAACCTGATCGATCATTCGGCCGTATAAATGATCCAGTCCAGGAGGGAATGCTTCTAGCTTCTTAATAGCATGCCTTGGTAGTGTTCGATCAAGATTTTGACAGACTAAGGCTACCCAAAGAAAAGTGCCTTGTGAGTTTAACAATAAGTGACGGTAGATCGTTTCACGAATCTCGTCTTTATACTTTTTGACCTTGGCTAAAGAGTTGACCTTATGCTCGATGAATTTCTTCACAGCTTCGGACACGGATTCCTCGTTTAGCTCTAATGAAACCGGAGCCAACTGGGTTGCAATATCAAGACGCTCAATGATTTCAGGCCAATTGCGGCTAGAGACGATCCATTTTATCTGTGGGTGGGCTGATGACTCTTGGACGATCAAGTCCAGAAGGGAACGAAGACCATTTGTGCACTCATCCAAGGCATCAACGATAAGATAGGCATGGTTCAAAGATGGATCTTTCAGAATGTCCCTGAAGATGGTTGACAGTGCACTCCAAGCATTGATGTCCTCAAATAGAGCCTTACCCGCTTTGTCGTATCGAGCCCGCACGTGGGAGAGAAGACATTGACTCTTCTCGACAAGTAAATAAATCAAGCCCCGGAGAACGGCCGTGGCATTATTGATGCGTACGTCGGTAGCTTGGCAAAAAAAGAATGAGATATTCGCGACGCTCCCGTTCAATCGTGTCAGCTCGTCGATGATACCGCACAGTAGCATCGTCTTGCCTTTGCCAGGGTCACCTCTGATCCAGAGGAGACGATTTCTCTGGCTGCCTTGCCATTGTTTGAATCCTTCGTTGTCGAGAATCCAGCGATATGAATCCTTGAGCAGCCCTCCGTTGGTATTCTTGATCCGTTCTTTATCGTCGAGAGGATTGGTCGTACGCAAATCCCGAAGGCATGCTTGGTTCAGTGTTTCTGATTGTACTAAGGCCGTGGGCTATTTAGTCACATGCCATTGAAGTCGTGATTCCTCACTCACCGAAGTTTGCAGTGATCGGAGCATAGTTTTGTGCGACTTGGATTCCGGAATTCACTCCCTCGTAGGAAGTGGTAGTAGCCATGACTGTGGGAAGGTAGATTGAGTAGGGCCATAAGTTCACGATCAGATCTCCAGTGTACCCCGCTATCAGGTGATCTATCTAGACGTCGCAGGAACCAAATGTCTTGTTTTCATAATCCACGTTCGCCCAGAGATGTGTTGTTTTCACTTAGCTTAGGCAGAAAAAAATGCGAAATGTATCTCAATGCCATATCTCGTCAGCTCTGTAGAATAGCTTTGATCAAACTGATGAATCTTCCAAGGTTAACTGTCTACCGTACTGTAAGTTAGTCACGATCGTATCCATGTTTCTGGAATGTTACAGCCTCACCACTTGCGTAATTTACTTTTACAATACATTTCTAAATTCTGGAACAAACTAAAACGGAGTAGGACTAGCGCGTTTCGCATTAAAGTTTCAGAAAGAAGAGAAGAGAGTAAAAAGGTGAAACTGATTTCGAGCGCGCCTGTAACTTACCGTTATTTACACTTGTTTTTGTTAGTACTCATCTTCAACCATATTGCTCCTATAACATCAGTTGAAATTTTATAAAATGAACCCGTATTTCTTGATTTAATCATAACCAACCTAAGTAAAATTTAAAGTCTAGTGATCTCCTTTAGTGGTGCAAAAAGGAAGTTATAGTAGAATGTGTGTATTATAAGAGAGATATATATTTATATCCTACACCCGCGTTTTATGCTTTATACGCTATCTCTCATCCGAAAGTCTTTTATTTATAGCTCATCCGGGGGGCCGCCCCCCGGATGAGAAATAAAGAACCTACACTACCACTATACCTGTAAAGGTATACTGTTCCAAGGTGTATGGCCTGTCAACCGGGTAAGATACTATGGCTTGGAGGAGAACACAATGTATTGTCTGGAGTGCCAAGACTAATTCTTGCCAGTCTCTTTTGGGACCCTGGGGTTTTCCAGACTATAAGGGATCTATCTCTCCAATGTCGACATGCATCTCATGTGACGAACCCGTGGGGTCGATCTGCCAAGACTGCCTGACATGGTATTCTCTTTGTAAGGATCTTTATCCGTTACATAACGTAATCGGTAAGCGAGCTGCGCATGTAAGCCAGCTGCGCAGCTCAAAACACATAGTAACTCTACATATAAATCTCAACAGCAACCACCTATCACCTTAGTTTATTTCTAGTCGATGACTATTGATAAGGCTTATGGACTTTACATATCAATCTTAAGGGAATTGAAAACCTGCATTGTTGTGGTAACGAAAATTACCGTGCTCCGAGTTAGAAAGATATATCTACTCAACCCCTAGGCTTCAGAAATTCTTAAAAGTCCCTCAAAAGGCTAGATATTACCTAAAAGATGGTATGCTATAAGGGGAAGTCTTTATAGATCATAATTGTTGAGATATCAAGTTGTAATTTATCATTTTTACTATGTGTTTTGAGCTGCGCAGCTGGCTTACATGCGCAGCTCGCTTACCGATTAACTACGTTAATTATATTTAACTAATTATCAGTCCGATCTTAGTCGGGATATATATAGTATATATGGGTGAGCCTACCATATACTGCTAAGACATATATTTCACAGTGCATAAAGTAGTAATTTTTATTTTTCCGGTTAAATTGGCTAATATCTCCCTTTCTAGACTAGCTATAGAAAGTCTGAAGAGTGCATTTTATAGGCCTTTTTAGATAGTATAATATATGATTTTTCTATAATTTTCTATAATTTATTAATATATTAATTAAATAATACAAAATCTTCCTTTTTTCAAGTCCGCGATTTTAAATACATACCGGTGGTAAATACGGATACGGCATTGAATTCCTACTACTATGTGGCTAAGATAAGACCAATACGGATCGGTATCAGGGCCCGTATCAAAATCGGCCGGTCGCATCCCACCAAAAGAAAAGTTAAGATTTTAACTTCATTTTTCACCACCTTCCCGTACTCCGTTCGGTCCCAAATTTGGTAGGTACCCTTATACACTATTAGAATAAAGCTTTGCAAATTTTCAGGTATATCTGAAGCCCATATACCTGAACCTGCCCCACTCCCCGGGGGCCAATCAGACCACCCAAATCCCATATACCTGGCGGTATATGGTTGGGAATAGAGTTAGGTCGTCGTACCTTCAGGCATTGGAGTGGAACAAAGAGCGTCGAATCGAGTGCGCTTGATGAAACACACACCGGGAAAGGTGAAGGAGTTGTGTCTGCACGAAGCTGTGCTAATTGCCAATCGAGGACATTGACCAGGCTCTCAACGAGCTGGCTGAGGCGGGACCATTGCCGGACGATTCAGAGTTCAATCAGACGGCTTCCATTGTCGCCCAACAGACGGTCAATAAGGGTGGCTTTGGGCAGCACAATAATTCAAGCGGAGCTAGCAAACCTTCAACTCGGGTTACAATATCAGTGAGGGAAATGTGAGTTTCGGCCAACCGCCTACTCGTCTGGAGGGACAACAGAAGACATAGATCACTGAAATATCAAAAACATTACCTTCGTTTCCGAGAATATTATCTAGTATAATCTCTCGACAATAAAACTTCGCTTGACGAGGAATAATACGCTACGTGATACAGCCATGGAAATGCGTGGGATATTGGCTTCCAGAGAGCGAAGATTATGATCTCAAAGGCCCTGAAAACAGTACAGAAGCGCAGAAACCGTATCGATATGGAGTGGGTTCGGACTGTTTGGTAAATGCCAAATTGGCCAGTCAGCTGGACGTGCCTGATTGAGGATGTTTTAGAGACATAGCGAAAGAGAGAACAATGAATGGTGAAGAAATCGGGGGTGGGAGGGGGGAAGATCCACAGAATGGGTGGCATCGAGAAATAAAAGATCTTCCCCGGAACGTCCTGCTCCGACCATCGCAGCACTTCTGAGAAGCAAACTGAGGAGGGCAATCCATTGGTCGTCGACACTCGGTCAGGGTCGGGCCGATGTGGTGACTTTGTGGGGTGGGGACAGACAGCGTGTAATGTTATTCGCTACTCATAGAGACGGTCAGCGAAGCCTGTTAGGCTGCCATAAATAGAAATAGGGGGGTAATGTTGATTGCTGGCTTCTCCCCTTTGTGAGCTGATGTTCGTTCTTGGTCCTGTCAGCAATCTCACCCTCTCAATCTGCGGGAGTACATTGCACAATCCATGGATCCTCTCAGCATCGCTGCGTCTGTCGTTGGACTTATTCAGGCTATTTCCGCCACCTGTACGACCATCAATACAATCGCGTATCTCCCAAAAGCGTTCGATCATGTTAAGAAACACCTTCCTCTTGTTCAGAAGATTCTTGAAGACGTTAGTGTCAGGCTGAGACAACGAAGCCTTGCTGAAGAAGAACGGCAGACGATCGCGAGAATCATCAAGGATTGCGATGTTAAGGCTAGAAAGCTGCGACAAATCTTTGATGCGCTCGAAATTAAACGCAAGCAGGATAAGGATGCGAGAAGTTGGGACAAGCTTCGCGGATGGTACCACGAGACCTTGCAAGGCATCAAAGGTCATCGTGTGGAGACCCTTATGAAGGATATCTTGGAGGACATGCGAGAACTAGGCCTGTACCAGACGTTCAGATTGGCGACCCAAGAGGATATCGAGGAAATCAAGAAGGCACTTGAGGAGAACTCTGACGTGGAACCATCCTTGGACGATGCGGCTGTCGAGTCGACAAGCTTGATCTACACAACCCAGAACGTGAACACAGGTGGCATGGGGCAGCAGAACAATCCAAGCGGAGGCACAAATACCTTCAATTCAGGGTACAACATCAGTGGCGGCACTGTACATATCGGTGAGGCTCCCTGATGTCTTTTTATACCAGATGTGAAGAATAAATATTGTGGATATACTAGCGAAAGAATCTAGAGGAATGCAAACCTTATTAACCCAGTAGTGCTGACCAAAAGTAGGACATGAACGTGGGTTTCTTTACGACCTGATAAGCCATCCCCCCTCAAGTTATTCTGAGTTTTATACAACAAAAGAGAAGCTCTACCGGCCATCTTACGAGTGGATCCTTTCCAACGATGACTTCCAGTATTGGCTCCAGTCAAAAACCAGCCAGTTGCTTTGGATCAGGGGACATCCTGGAAAAGGCAAAACCATGCTTCTCTGTGGGATTATCGATACGCTACAGGAGAAATCCAAGAAGGGGATCAGTAATGGTTGGGAACCGATATACTTCTTCTGTCAGGAGACCAACGATCAGTTTAACAACGCCACATCAGCGGTACGAGGCCTTCTTGAGTCTCTATTCGATAGAAACAAGAAACTACGCGACAAGTACAACCGTACCGACATATCTTACAATCTCGACATCAACAATTTGGTTACGCTACGCGAGACATTCAAGCAAGTGCTGCAGGACCCAGATCTTCCGGGTGTATACCTGATTGTGGACGCTCTTGACGAGTGTCGGCATGGCCTTGAGGACCTTCTTCGAATCGTCGTGGATCTTTCCAAACTATCATCAGCAAGAATTAAGATACTAGTATCGAGTCGCGACTGGCCGAGCATCGAGAGGGAGTTGAATCCTTCGGGGCAGAAGATTGTGCTACAGCTCGAGTTAAACTCATCTTCGATTTCTGATGCTGTGGATCGCTACATACGCCACAAGGTCAACGAATTAGCAAACAAGAAAGAGTACGATGAAGATCTACGACAAGCTGTGCAGCAGCATCTGAAGTCCAACGCGCGCGACACCTTTCTCTGGGTAGCATTGGTATGCGAAGCGCTGGCGGGCATGCAAGTCCGTGCCGGTCATACACTGCGAATCCTAGAAGAAAAGTTTCCCGCAGGGCTTGAGAGCCTCTACGGAAGAATGATAAGAGACGTCGACGAGTTACGGGAGGATGCGAAGCTTTGCAAGCAGATCCTTGCAATTGCTTGTATTGTCTACCGCCCTATAAGTTGGAACGAACTGACATCGCTACTCGGAAAGCCCGGACTTCAGGACGCCAAGTCTATCATTGGATCCTGCGGCTCATTTCTGACTATACAAGAGGAAGAAAAAGTGATATCCTTCATTCACCAGTCTGCGAAAGATTTCTTGCTTGATGATGAAGACGCATTGAGACAAATCTTACCTTACGGAGTCGATCATCAGCACTACTATGTCTTTTCAGCATCGCTTCAGGCTCTCTCAACAACACTCAAGCGCGACATGTACGAATTGAAAGACCTAGGGTATCCCACAAATCGAGTGTCACCGCCAGAACCTGATCCGCTTGCTTCAGTCCGGTATTCCTGCGTTTACTGGCCTAAGCATCTTCTCGAATTAGCTCCACCTAGTCCCCAGACCCCGTTAGAGCCAGAAGGCAAGGCTGAAATGGAACGTTTTGCTGATATGCATACACAGAACCTCCCCTGGTACTTCGAACTTATTCAAGTAATGTTCAAGTCTCTCCTTACTTTATGCTTTTTCCTCTACGATTTGTTTTCATTGAACCTTCGAGCCAGAGAGCTTGATGAAAGCATGAAAGATGGAGGCATTGCACACAGATTCTTGAAAGAGAAGTTCCTATACTGGCTGGAAGCTCTCAGCTTGCTATCCAGTATCCCCGAGGGGGTCAAAGCGATGGAAAGGCTTGAAGTTTTCTCCGTAAGCTCTACTCATCAGCCATAAATCCGGGACGGACTGATAATAGACAGAATAACATCAAAACCCAGGAGCTGTACAGCCTTGTCAAAGACGCACGCCGCTTCATTCTATCACAGAAGGGGGCTATCGAAATCGCTCCATTGCAAGCATATGCCTCTGCTCTCATCTTCAGCCCCTCTGGCAGCTTGATCAAACAGTCTTTCAACCGAGAGGAACCAAAATGGATGAATTTGAATCCAAAGGTTGAAATTAATTGGAACGCCTGTCTGCAGACTCTCGAGGGCCATGATGGTGGGGTGCGGTCAGTGGTCTTCTCAAATGACGGCCAGCGACTTGCATCATGCTCCGAGGATAAGACAGTCAAGATCTGGGATGCCACTTCGGGTGATTGCCTACGGACTCTCGAGGGCCATAATAGTGGGATACGGTTAGTGGTCTTCTCAAAGGACGGCCGGCGACTTGCATCATGCTCCCACGATAAGACAGTCAAGATCTGGGATACCACTTCGGGTAATTGCCTACAGACTCTCGAGGGCCATAATGGTTGGGTGCGGTCAGTGGTCTTCTCAAATAACGGCCAGCGACTTTTATCATGCTCCGACGATAAGACAGTCAAGATTTGGGATACCACTTCGGGTAATTGCCTACAGACTCTCGAGGGCCATAATAGTGGGATACGGTTAGTGGTCTTCTCAAAGGACGGCCGGCGACTTGCATCATGCTCCCACGATAAGACAGTCAAGATCTGGGATACCACTGGTGATTGCCTACATACTCTCGAGGGCCATAATGGTGGGGTGCGGTTATTAGTCTTCTCAAATAACGGCCGGCGACTTGCATCATGCTCCCACGATAAGACAGTCAAGCTCTGGGATGCCACTTCGGGTGATTGCCTACAGACTCTCGAGGGCCATAGTGGTGGGGTGAACTCAGTGGTCTTCTCAAACGACGGCCAGCGACTTGCATCATGCTCCCACGATAAGACAGTCAAGCTCTGGGATGCCACTTCGGGTAATTGCCTACAGACTCTCGAGGGCCATAATGGTTGGGTATTGTCAGTGGTCTTCTCAAATGACGGCCAGCGACTTGTATCATGCTCCGACGATAAGACAGTCAAAATCTGGGATACCACTTCGGGTGATTGCCTAGAGACTCTCGAGGGCCATAATGGTTGGGTATTGTCAGTGGTCTTCTCAAATGACGGCCAGCGACTTGCATCATGCTCCCACGATAAGACAGTCAAGATCTGGGATACCACTTTCGGTGATTGCCCAGAAACTCCTGAGAGCCATGGCGGTTCGGTGTCATCAGTGGTCTTCTCAAATAACGGCCAGCGACTTGCATCATGCTCCGAGGATAAGATAATCAAGATATGGGATGCCACTTCGGGTGATTGCCTTCAGACTCTCGAGGGCCATAATAATTGGGTGTCATCAGTGGTCTTCTCAAATGACGGCCAGCGACTTGCATCATGCTCCGAGGATAAGATAGTTAAGATCTGGGATACCACTTCGGGTGATTGCCTACAAACTCTCGAGAGCCATAACGGTTCGGTGAGGTCGGTGCTCTTCTCAAATAACGGCGAGCGACTTATATCATGCTCCGAGGATAAGACAGTTAAGGTCTGGGATACCGCTTCGGGTAATTGCCTACAGACTCTCGAGGGTCATAATCGTCTAGTGAACTTAGTAGTCTTCTCAAATGACGGCCAGCGACTTGCATCATGCTCCGAGGATAAGACAGTCAAGCTCTGGGATGCCACTTCGGGTGATTGCCTACGGACTCTCGAAGGCCATAATGGTTGGGTGCGGTCAGTGGCCTTTTCAAATGGCGGCCGGCGACTTGCATCATGCTCCATCGATAAGACAGTCAAAATCTGGGATGCCACTTCGGGTGATTGCCTACAGACTCTCGAGGGCCATAATGGTTGGGTATTGTCAGTGGTCTTCTCAAATGACGGCCGGCGACTTGCATCATGCTCCGACGATAAGACAGTCAAAATCTGGGATGCCAATTCGGGTGATTGCCTACAGACTGTGTTTGTAGGCAGGGCTGCACATCACCTTTCATTCGACCCAACGAACAATTCCCGGCTTTCTACGGAAATCGGAGCTATAAACCTGGCATTTCCTCCTACAACAGCGAAATCATTAACTGACAAGGCTTCATCCCGCGATTGCAGCCACTTTGGTTATGGTATAAGTGCTGATGGCATATGGATTGTGAACGACGGAAAGAACGTGCTTTGGCTACCTCCACAGTATCGTCCTGGGGTGCTAGCGGTGACAGAGTCGGTAGTGGCTATAGGCTGTCAGTCAGGTCGTACCTTGATGATGCGTTTTTCAACGAATGTTGAGGATTACCAAAACTAACTCCACAGTGACATAGCAAAAGTTTGGACACCCCCTTCCACTACCGCCTTCCTGAAATAGCTATACAGTCTGGTATACTCGGCCTTTTACTGGTGAACAGAATCTGGGGTGCTCAAACTTTTGCTATGTCACTGTATTCCCGACCGCATACCTGCCAGGTACAGTCATATTTCATGAGTATTTGCACCCCAGTACATCGGAAGGCCCGGGACCCACTTATTTTCTGCCGATACAAAACTTCGTATACTACGCGCGCGCCGCGCGCGGCGCCGGGTTTATACTAGTAGGAATAGGCAGGCGGTGTAAAAGAGCGGTCAATAACGGAGGTATCCGGGTGCAAATACTCATGAAATGCCACTGTATGTGGTTTTAGAGGGCTGTGATTGGCTCCCGGAGGGTGGGTCAAGTTCAGGTATTTGGGCTTCAGAAATACCTGAAATCCTGTGCTCCGATCGGTCTGGATATTGGCACAGTTTTATCCTGATAGTGTACGAGGGTGCCTGCCAAATTTGGGAACGAACGGAGTATGGGAAGATGGTGAAAAATAAGTTGAAATCTGGACTTCTTTTTTTGGTGGGGGGCAACCGGTGGATTTTGATAAGGGCCACCGATCCGTATTGGTCTTATCTTAGCCGCCTAGTAGTAGGGATTCAATACCGTATTCGTATTTACCTGCCCTGTATTTAAATCGCGGACTTGGAAAAACAAAATTTAATAACTTTTATCATTTAAATAATATATTAATAAATCATAGAAAAATATGGAAAGAAAGCATATAATATACTATCTAAAAAGGGCTACAAAATGCACTATTCAGAATTCTTATAGCTAGTCTAGAAAGGGAGATATTGACCGGTTTGTTCGGAAAATTAAAAATTCTTAGTATATACACTTTCAAATATATCTTGGTACTATATAACGTAATCCACCAGCGAGTGGGCGAGTGGGCCACCCAACCTAAAACGCGTCCATGAATTAGCACTTAGTTAATTCAACCACCCACCATGCCACCAATTCGCTCTCAATACTCTAAAAATTCAATAGAGCAGGAGGGTAGGATCTTACTAGCTATTCAGGCTATTAAGAATCAAGAAATCTCTTCAATCCGTGAAGCGGCACGCCTATTTCAAGTCCCCCGCTCTACCTTGCAACGCCGCCTCGCCGGTGATACCTTTCGTGCTGAAACACACGCCAACAACCATAAGTTGACTGAAACTGAGGAGGAATCGCTTCAAAAATGGATTTTCTCTATGGATTCTCGCCGATCAGCTCCCCGGCCCTCTACTGTACGAGAAATGGCGAATCTTCTCCTTGAAAAGCGCGGAACCACCCCGGTTCTTTCGGTCGGCGAAAATTGGGTTCTAAAATTTGTTAAACATCCTCTCCTTTCCTCCCGATTCTCGAGACGCTATAATTACGAACGTGCGAAATACGAAGACCCGAAAATTATTAGTGTAACGGATAAAGATCCTTACAAAGAGAATACCATGTCAGGCAGTCTTGGCAGATCGACCCCGCGTCGTGGCCGATCCGAGAGGGGTTCATCACATGATATACATGTCGACATTGGAGAGATAGATCCCTTATAGTCTGGGACCCCAGGGTCCCTAAAAGAGACTGGCAAGAATTAGTCTTGGCACTCCAGACAATACATTGTGTTCTCCTCCAAGCCATAGTATCTTACCCGGTTGACAGGCCATACACCTGGGAACAGTATACCTTTACATTGCTTTCTTTTCCGGTCACTTCTCATTTCCTAGCAAATTTAACAAGGTATGGTAAATGCTTAGTGTTTTTAGAATGCCTCCATAAATTATAATACCTCAAGTCCCCCTGCATTACAGAAACAAACTAACACGAACTAGCGTGCACTAGTTAAGAGATGGAGATTTGTTAGCTGTGCCAAGCGTATGTCGTACGACCCCTTCGCACGGACGGCGGACTAAATCAACATCGCTTTTCACGCTAACCACATACGGCCTAGAGCCTCTGGAGCCAAGTCCATATACGCTTCCACGTATTTTCAACTTCCCCTGTACATACATGCACTTGCGAAATTGAATCCATCTTCCCGTAATGGCGCTCGTCCAACTACCCACTGAGATCCTGTGGACCATCGCATCATGCTTTTGCCACCAAAGGGACATTTACGCCTTCATCCGGACCAATCGTCATCTATACGAAACACTCATCAAGTTTCTGTATTACTTTCACGGCCAGTATAGGCATGGAGCCGCGCTCTCTTTTCTCGCCGAGCGGAACCTCTTTTTACAAGTTCAAAATTTGCTAGACGGGCTAAATGCTGCCCGCAACCAGCCTCAAGCATCCCTGGCAGTGATAGAAGCAACGGAAGACAAGGCTCCAAAAATGTACGAAGAAGAAGAAGACACGGTGCTAAGGAGAACACGAAAAAGATGGGACCCCACGGATATTTTTACCCACCCTCTTTTCCAACAGGGATACAGCATCCCGAGCGTTGTGAATACCCAGCACGCTCTAGTGGTGGCAATTCAGGGTGGCCATACCAAAATCGTGGCCGTCTTGCTAGACTTTGGTGCACAGGCCAACTTCTACTGTAGGGGACGTACTCAATATACTCGCAACTGGTGGCATAGTAAGGAGGTTGATTACCCGCCCCTCTTCACTACGGTGCAGTTCGGAAATCTGGAGCTAGTAAAGTTGCTGCTTCAGCGTGGTGCTGATCCAGAGCTGTATGCCCCTTCACCGTTATATCGTGCTGTGAAAGATGATCGACGGGATATTATCCCTGTATTGCTCGAATATGGTGTGGGGCCGCAAGCAACAGCGTTGAAGCTAGCTGTACTACACGAGGATGAGTCTATGGTGAGACTTCTTCTTGATGGAGGATTGAATGTTTCACAGTACGGACATGCTGGACTCTACACTGCTAAAATGAAGGGTGACCAGGATATGTTCGACTTGTTAGAGTCTCGGGGTGCGACTTTAGCTGCACTTACTGACGTTGAAAAGGAAAATTGGGCGGGGGAGGACGGGGATGGCACTCGGCCTATTTTTCAGCGTATGTTTATTTCCGACGAGGACGAGATCGAAGAGGGAGAGGATGACGAGGTCCAGGATGATAAGGATTGATTGGGTACCTTTTCTTGTATCACACATTTTCAAATTGGTTCCCTTTATTTTTTTTCTCTCTCTCTATATTCCTGGTTTTACAAACGAATGCACAGCTGCACAACTGTACAACTGTACAGTAGATATGTACATAGATACGTGCATATGCCTATCTAACAGCTCTTGGCACATAACGTAATTTCCAACAACGACAACCGACTATGAGGTATATTTCCCCTCAATTAACAGGGTGTTGCATTCCTTTACCGTCCGACCAGAATGGCCCATTGGAGTTGTTCGGCCGCATAAAAACCTTGTGTTGGCAATTTCCGTCTACTTCCGGCCATATTGTTCCCACCGTCATCTCCTTTTTAAAACTAGAGCATGAGCTAGTGGACCTATGGCGGCCGCTAGGCAAACCCGGCAATCCGCAATCACCGGAGGGTTTCATATCGTTGAATCTACTCACGCGCACTATAGAATGCTGGGGGTGGGAACTAGTGAAATTGTTGACTACTAAATTTTCTGCACTAGTCGACCCGATGTATATATATATTACATATATATTATTTTTTCGACTAAGAGGAAGCGTTGGATTGCAGAATTGATGTAGTGTCAGTTTATACATTGAAGATCAAAGATGAATGATCTTTATCGGACAGGTGATAATCAGTGATCAGCCTTATAGCAGTAGCTTGTTGGTGCCGATCCAATCAATCAAAATCTGATGGAGATACAATGTGTATTATAGCCTGAAACCCAACAGCGAGGCCCTTCCGATGGGGCGAAATTGGCATGTATTTAATAAGACGCATCGGTTATAAGCTAAATGGATCTCCAGATATCGAAGCGCCGGGGCTCTACAGAGTAGACTGGTGCCTGTTATTTTGCTCGAGGCTAATGCGGCATTTATATTTGCTACCAGAGAGCCACAAAAGGGGGCCTTCGGATGTATTCGCTCGGCGTTTGTTATATCCTGACCCTCCTTGACCTGTAGTCATATGAACATTCACAGATCTGGGCACCAGCACCTTCAGACAAAATGGACCGACCGAGCGTCGTTCTCCCAGCCCTATGCCTGAGTGCGACTGCCACGGCGACCCTGCAGCGCAGATGGTCTAACGGTGATACGGCAGCATCACCGAAACGCAATTCCTCTCTTAGGTGCGTGAAGCAATCGCATATCTGGTCACATGATCCGACCAACTAACTGATTCAGAACCCTTCGGTGCCCTACTCGTGCACCTTGGTTCGTGGCTGGAGCTACTACGTTGCCGGGCCCGAGAACCCTGTCACTTCATCCAGCACCACTGCGACTCCGACACCTGCTGGTACTCTGACATACTCGGGCGTGGCGGCGCCCACACAGAGTGGTGTTGCCTTCAGCTGCGAGAAGTTCTACTTGGTCCAGGAAAGTGACACCTGCTCTACTATCCAGGACTATCCAGGACAGCTTCATGAGCTTTACTCTTCAGCAGTTCTACTCATGGAACCCGTAAGATTCCCAGATCCCCTCCCTGAATCGGCTATTTCTGATGCCAAACCAGGTCAATCTCCACAGGTTGCAAGGGTCTATTGCCTAGGTACTATGTTTGCGTTGGTGATGGATCCACGCCTACTTCGCCTCCTGTCTCGTCTCCAACCGCGACAGGCTCGGCCGCTGTAACTGGTCACCAGCCGCAGCAGACTGACATTCCATCCAACTGTATGTCCGCCATTTTGCTCCTATATTTACACAGACCAGATCAATCCCATCTCCCTTCTAACTATAATAATAAAACAGGTAATAAATGGTACTGGGTTGTCGACGGCGACCACTGCGCTACCATTGCCAGCAAACACGACATCACCCAACAACAATTCTACGAGTGGAATCCCGCTACAGGATCAACCTGCACGACATTGTGGTCAAAGGCCTATGTCTGCGTCGGCGTTTCAGGTCAGCACATTCTACTCAATCCACAGACCCCGAAAGGCCAACCAAATCTCCTAACGAATTTAAACCCCCATAGGCTCCTCCTCTTCCGCCTCCACAACTTCCGTTTCCAAAGCCACAACGGCACCATCAACCACATCTGGAGGCGTCCCCGGCCCAACAGGCAGCGGCACTGTCACAGACTGCGTAACATACTATGAAGCCCAATCTGAGGACAGCTGTTGGTCCATCGTCAATGAGAAATACACCTATCTGACCCAGGCTCTGTTGACGAAATGGAATCCCTCTCTCGGCGACGCGTGTAGCCTTCTCAAGGATCAATACTACTGTGTCGCTATCAAAGCCGCTCAGCCAATGCCCGGTACCATTAATACCTGTAAGACATGGCATTTGGTAGCCAGTGGTGACGGCTGCTGGCAGATTGAGCAGGATAATGGGATTACAGCGGCGCAATTCAACACATGGAACCCACAAGTTGGATATGATTGTGCGGGACTTTGGCTGGGATACTATGTTTGTGTAGGTGTTTAGAATTGATATAGCAATTGGCGTTAGAACTTGTGTAGTATGGAGGCCGCAGCGTGGCTTCCGCAAGGCGGAAGTACCTGTGCGTGCGGACTAATACACTATTATCCATGGATTAGTTATGTATGATGTGGATACTGCTCCAAGGGGAATATTAGGAGTCGATGATACAGCCTGTCGCATGGGGGTGGGCGCAGTCTAGTAGACTGGAATTAGGACCTGAGCTTAACTATAGAAAAAAGTGGGGCCATGAGTAGACTAGAATACTTTTCGTGAGTAGACTGGAATTACATTCCGTACGAGGATCGAGCTGAAAATTTGTAGAGTTCAAAGTTACGCCTCGGAAATTATAGTCCTCAAATTTTAGAGTAATCGATCAAGGTATAAAGGTATAGTGGCCGATTCAAAATCGAGAATTATTTTTAATAGGGTGGGACCGAGCCGCACTCTATTCCCACCATATATCCAGTCTATCTTTCTATATAAGTCCGGGTTGAGCATTGTGTTTAAACCAAAAATGAATGAATTGATCCTTTTATTTTTCTTTTAAAACATTCTTTCTGTACTCGCATTCCAAAATAACTTATTTGATCACCGGCTGCAAGTTTGCCTGCCCGTTGCCTCGTGCTTTCCACCAATATAGGTCTTGCACCACTCGTCGACGACTATGTGTTTATTTACTTGATATCGTCGAAAGCATCGTTGAAAATGCAACCTCGGCCAGCTCCTAAATAACCGTTGCATTTTTTCTTCATCACTATTGTGACTCTGCGAGCAATTTAGCTATCTTACTTCCAACCCCCCTTAATTCGGTTAGCGTCTTTATCTCCGTACTTCAGAGTGACGCTAGTCCCAAACTGGTAACTTTTGAAATCGCGGACCGAGCAAAAAAATTAATTAAGGACATAGAGCAATAGACGTCTCAAAAATCTTTTCAAGTGATCTGATATCCAAAAGCTATAAGGTGGGTAGCTATGTTATTGATTGCGAATGAGAGGGACTGATGTGTGGTACGATGAGCTGAAAGCGGTTAGCGTTTCTCTGTACTCTGCTCAGAGTCGTTCTCCACGACCGTCGTACACATCGTCCCGCAATTACTGTTCCGCCCAAACCAAGCAGGACCAAGCCTTACAGCTGCAAATATACTGCCATATTTGTGGAAGAGTGGGCTCTTTAGTAATCGGCGTCCCGTATAGTCCACTAGTCCATATAGATCTGTTTACCCTATGGGCAGCCACCGTTTTGAGATGTCTAGAAGAAATCCGCAAAAGCGCAGCTACATGAGCGACATGTAAGATGTCGAGAGCTTCTTGTCTAAACACGAACGATTGCGACCGTTCATACAGAGTGTAAAACAGATCTAAAAGCACCGAGGCCTAGCAAATCCATGCCGCCTTCGTTTAAGCCTACACCAGATGCACTATGTTCTTCGACATTTGTTGCCATTTTGGCTGGGAGTGGGCAAAAGAGGGATAGGTCGGGTGCTTATCGTATGCTTCGTTATATACTAGGTTATATGTTTGAATCTATCATCTAACTAGTCTTGAAATCGATGCCGAAAATGACAGCACTTGACGCTAGGGAGAGCTGGCTTTCCACCCGTAACCTAGACAGCGAGCCGCCGCTAAACCGCGCCCATTCAGAACCGCCATTATTCTGCGTCCCTATCTAGAAGGTAGTACTTTGATCGAAGAGGAGAAGCCAATAATCTTGGAGATACACGAGATCCTTAGTCATCCATCTTAAGCACATATATCGCAGGCTTACCTCCTATTTACTTAGTACAACTGTAGTACATTTCCTCCCTTATTGACATCGGCGCCAGCGTCGAGGAGTACCTGCACTATCTCAGTGTCTCCTGTGTATGCAGCGGTAGCGGTCTGCAGGGCATTGCCACATTGACCACCCTGAGCGTTGACATCGGCGCCAGCGTCGAGG
This sequence comes from Penicillium egyptiacum, assembly GCA_911456345.1. Taxonomy (NCBI): domain Eukaryota; kingdom Fungi; phylum Ascomycota; class Eurotiomycetes; order Eurotiales; family Aspergillaceae; genus Penicillium; species Penicillium egyptiacum. The sequence goes on along the minus strand of CAJVRC010000876.1, from coordinate 25,446 downwards.
AGCATCCGCACTGTCTCGGTGTTGCTTCCGAATGCAGCGGCCTGTAGGGCATTGCCATAGTGACCACCACGTGCATTCACCTGAGCTCCAGCTCCAAGCAAAATTTCCACAACGCTCTGATGACCTCCTAACGCAGCTGCTTGTAGAGCACTTTCACTTCCATCCCCTGTTCTTTTAAGCTTCACGCCCTCATGTAGGAGCCATTCGATAAATCCCAACTGCCCAAAGCTAGCCGCCTCAATTAACGGCGTTGTTCTATCTTTATGTTTTGCCTCACAATCTGCTCCCTTCCCCTACAGTACCTTTCCTACTACTATATGACCGTGTCGTGCGGCTAAAAGGAAAGCTGTATTTCCGTTTCCGTCTTTCCCCCTAACACCCTCACCGTTAAACACCACCGACTCTACGATATCAACGAGATTGGCGGCTATAGCTATATATAAGATTGTCGTATCTTTCGGTGGGCACTCCGGTTTATACGGACCTAGGATCCGGTAAATCTGGACCTATCGACCGATCACTCGTTATAGGATATCTGGTTTATTCTATAGCATATCGGCTCGAGAGGCGGCAGGCTTTTTCGTATAAATAAAGAGGTTTTCAGTCGAGTAGATAAGTAACGGGTGATTCTAGGCAAAGTCCTTTCTCGTGCTCTAAAGATATTTTAAGATTTCTAGAGGCATATATACCGTGGCTAGATAAACTAGGCATGTGCGGTAGAGAATTGCCTAGTATTAGAATAGAATCTTATCGCCATCCACTAGTAATGTGCTAGTGTCGATAAAATAGGATAAAAGCCCTAGTCCTTTTACGTATAAGAAGTTATTAACTAACTAGTGTATTACCTATATAGTCTTATCCTTATTCCCGCTCGAGACTACTTTAGCTAGTCTACTAGAAAGGGTCTTGATTCTTCTCTTTATTCGTCTATTGCTTTCGATAAAACCGTGAATCTTATCCTATATCTTTAGGGAGGGCTTTATTTAAGTATCCTTAGCCGCTAAGGTATACCGTATTTCTATCATAGTTAGTGGTCGCTCGGCTAGGTATACCTATTGAAACAATAGGAACGACTACTCCCGATTCCTCGCCTCTATCATATCGTTTAGAATATATATATACACGTCTACTAGGCCGGTTAGGACCTCGCGTAACTAGTAACAGATATCATTAAACGATTCCCCTTTAAAAATCTTCCGCCGGGTAAGAGGCATTATAAGACGGGCCTATTAGAACACACTATTAGCTTACTAGATCAGCTATTCTACTAATATCTGCCTTATCTGTTCACTAGGACTATCTCCGACCTCTATCTTAGTAAGGATATCCTTAATATATATAGCGATATCTTTATAATTATGCTCTTCGACATATATCTCTATAGCCCGGGCACTTTCTATAATAGGATAGTGTCGATATATAATATAAATTCGAACTACCACGTTCATTTTTTCTGCGCGATTAATAAGCCGATAGAAGTATACTACTAGCTATTAAGCAGACTTAGCTCTAGCCTTATCTAGAGCATCGACAAAAACTGTCACGCGTTTCCGACTAGCAGATGCTAGGATAACGCCTGCTAGTAACTCTTCTAGCACCACTCGTGGTCATTCCCACTTACCTTCGCCATACCTAAAGTGCTTATATCGTTATTCAAAGATCTCGCGCACCTGACGGCGTACAGTCGCATCACAGATAAGAAGCTGGTTCAGTAAGGATCTAAGCATCCCTAGTGGCGTACGTTGCATCTCCGTGCCTCGAGCGGTAAAGAAAAAGTCGAGCCGAATACCCTGGCTATCGTCTTGTAATATCTTCAGTCTGTCGTGCAGGAATACCATTAACGTCGATTTGCCCGCACCCGGTTTGCTCTTAATCTATAGTAGACCGCGGGGCTTGCTCCTCCATGACTGGTACTTTTCTAACTCCAAAATCCATTTGCAGGTATTGGTATGACATGGCTCGATATTGTCCCTCCGATCTAGCATGTGCGGAATGCCAGTGACCTAAGCACCTCTACCACGATAATTAATGTCTTTGACTGACACGGGGCGATGCGGACCGTTGTCTATCCTTTGCTGTGGGTTTTCTGGTTGGTCTGGGTCTAAAAAGTGGCTGTTAATAAGGCCTAGCACCTGACTTAGAAAGGTTTCGTACTGGACGAGATATACACCAGTCCGTGATTGATCCCCACCTGAGTCGCCGAATTTTCGTTACCAAACGATATTGAACTCATAGTCAATAGGCGGCGCATACAATGATGCTGTTATAGGCAGAACGAAAGTCCCAACCCCCAGAAACAAGTTCAGTCTCAGCCCCACGATCAGGTGACCATCGACCACTGAACCTTGGCACCGATTATGTACTTATTTTCTCCACTGGCTTCCCCGTGGACGCCTGGCGAACATGGAGGAGCCTTGCGGAATTATAGCGGCAAATGCTATCAAAGCAGAGGCCACTTTAGTACAACCCGCAGAGCTCACAGCCCACTTTGGTATTGGGAATAATAGTGGGGTACCTGGTAGCACTATCCAGCTCTGACAAGTAATAAACATAGGCAAATGTAATAAAATAATCCGGTATTTTTGCGGTACAAGGCCCAGACCAGGGATGTTATTAGATAATTGCTAAAATGGGTTAGCGTGCCTTAGAACCCGTAAGAGTGTGTGTATTGGTGGTGACACCGATTTCCGGAAGTACTGTATCAGATGGTGGCGAGTAGGCCGTAGCCTTGAGCTGGAGCAACGACGACGGCGTTAGGGTCATCGAGGTTCCATTCTGGCGCGGGTTTATCATTTGCTGCCAGCCATTAGGTACTGGTGCGGAGAGGCGTTGCATGACTTACAGATTCGGGTGGTCAAGAAATGCGCTCGGCCCGACAATCGATCTTGGTGGAGTGCATGGACGTGTGCTTAATGTAGGTTGCGCTCTTTAAAGACGGCCGAATGTATACGGGTCTGGGTGTGTAGCTGGCAGCATATCTGATGTTGGTACAAAATCAGACAGGCTCGAGTTGGCACATACCTACGACGTGAATAGTCCCACTTTTCATCTCGCGCATCAACCTGGAGGCAGGATCGGAAGTTCAAGATAGTTCGGTGATAGGTTGCGTTTGTACAGAAAAGATAACTTACCGTACCTAGAAACTGTAACAGAGCTCCGCGTGCCCCGGGTCTATACTGACTACCAATTAAACTAGCTCAATAATGGGATAGTCAGTAACAGAAATACTTCTATCAACGTCGATAGGTGAATGAAGTACGCACACTATGAATGTATGGTATTTGTAGCTGAGATAATATTGTTCCTAGAATGTGGATTGATCATACATTGTTGAGGAAAATACGATCGGTATTGGAGAGCTCAACGGTAACTCACCGGAGTCAACGAAGGTAGCGGGAAATGTGAAAGCAGCCTATGTAGTATAATTATCAGAGCGTTTAAATCTATTCGGGAGTTGAGAATTTTGGGACCAGCTCTGATTGTATAGTAAGAAAATCTCTGAGATTGTGTCTTCTGTTGACGCCATTTGTATGTCACCCACTTGCATTATTGATCATTTCAGGGCTACGGCTAATGCCGAAGAATTCATACAAAATTGCCGTCCTTTACACGCCTATGGTCAAATGTGACCTGTCTTCTGAGTAATTCAGCCTAAAAGCTTTTGTCGTTCTTAATAAATTTGCAAGCCGCTCCGCTTCTTCTACACCGAAAACGCCCAGCTTTAGCCAGCAGTATGTTTCGGGAACATGGCAAACATCCCCTTCTACTTTCGCCGGCTCAGCCTTCACCGGAGCTTGATGTTCAGCATGATAGCCCAAATCTTTCAAAGACCAAGCCGCCGACCCTAGCTACCACTCCTTTTCATCATTGGGACTCACACGCTCTACTAAGCTGGCCCGACCCTGGTCACAGCATATGGAGGCCTGACAACTTTGACACTATGTCCCCACAACGTGAATATTGGGTAGAGAGCCATAGAGCCCTCCAGGTCTACCACTATTCCACTGGTTCTTATCATACATCGATGCCGCTAAAGGACAATAGCATTCCCAACATCCATTGTTCTCAGGCAGTAGATCACCACCTTGAGTCGGGATCCATACTTTACTTGCCACCATTGAGACTTTGTCAGTTGAGACGACTCGACTTAGCCCCAACGTTTAATGTAGCTGAAGGGATGCCGGGGGCTGATTTCTCGACAATGCAGACTATCAACCCTACGCTGGTCTTTCCGCATGCTTCGACAAATACATCTGAATCCTTGAATTTTGCAGCGAGTCTCGGCGCGGCTGCTGAAGTCTATTCCATCCCCTCTTGTACCGGTATCTCCTCTACTTGGTTTCTTGACCAGCCACAAGAGCCCTCCCAGGAAATCCATGATACCACCGTTTGTATCAACGACCATTCACTGCTTGACTATCACGTCTATAGTAAGAAGCCTGGTCATAACTTGGATGTTGAGGACCAGGAATTTGATATGCATAAGCGACAATTCAAATGCAAAGTCATTGGCTGCGGAATAGGCTTCAAGCGTCAGGACCACCTCGAGCGCCATACCAGAAGTCACTTGAAGGAAAAGCCCCATGTTTGCTGGGTGCCTGGATGTCACCGTGCCTTTTCACGCCGCGATAACCTCAAAGCCCATTGTACGAAGACACATTCGAGACGCGGTGGTCGCAACCGTTATGTTGCTACTCTAGACGAGACGAGCCCCGACTACGATCCAGGGTTCCGTGGCCAGCTATCATTTGATGGACGCCCGCTCAGGTTTCTAGCACCTATTAACTTGGTTCCTAAAGCTAAGCCTCAGCAACCGTGAATTTGTGCAACAATAAAGATCAAGGTCATATTTTCCCGACAATAAGCAAGCGGAACTAAGTAGCCCAAGTAAACCCCGCCATCCCAGCTGGTCCGCTTACGATGCACCTAGGGTAGGATCTGCGGCACAATGCCCTGTCGTCATGCCAACCGTCAAGCTTCTCAACCCTTGTTTGTGCCTACGGGAGTGCTTTATCATCAAACCTGCCAAATATATACGAGTTAAGGAAACACAGCGACAGCCCAAACAGTTAAACGGTGGCAATTAAGCGATAGCAACCTGCCCCGGTAGCGCTTTGATGGACAGGCGCCGGCGTTGTGGGATGGTAGACGGTAGACGGGGGAACCTCAAAGTGGACACTCGGTGAGGTGGCCATGCGACCGACGGTGATATTTCGTTGATCCTGGTGACAGAGTACCAGCGCTTCAAGACTTTTAGTACATAATCCGTTTCTCTTTTCTTGTATAACTAATATCTGGTTTTCTGTTTCCTGGTTCTCTCTCTGCCGCATTGGAAATAATTATCGGCCTCCGGCATTATATTTAAGCCTCCAGCTACTCTTTCTGAGGTGTACTGGGTATGATTCGGACTTGCACGATATGATCAATTGACCGGCGAGGCGGTAGGGGAGCATATGTTCTTCCTGCCCAGGGTTGAAACAACCATGGGGAACTTCGAAACCACTCGATTAGCTTCAAAAGGGACCAAACTAGTAGCTATAAAGCTAGTTTCAATGGTCTCTGGTTCAAAAGCTTCCGACCGGGCGGTAGGGTATGGTTCGAGTAAATCAAGTTTGTCAATATAATTTATCCCGGCGCGCATTTTTAATTTAACCAGCCGAGTATAAGATCGTTTTAACACCGCAAAACAGCTAATATCGAGAGGCTGTAAAAGGTGAGAGGAGTGCGGAAGCATTTCGATTGGTATAATCTTATTTTTTTCATAGATTTCATCACACCCGCCGGTTAAATGACTTCCGTGGCCGTCGAGTATTAGGAGTCAATACGCACCCTTTATCCGCGAAGAAGTCGAAGGAATAAAGGTCTTTTCAAGCCAGCGAAGTCTAATTTCATCAGAGGTCCATCCGTTAGGACTAACCTCAAATCGCTAATCGGAAGGAAGGTAATCGAACTAGCCTTTAAGGTAGACTTAAAAATCACACACGCAGGAAGAGCCTATCCGGAAGCATTCGTACGCTCGATCGCGGTCACCCACTCTCGATTTCTAGGTTATAAAAGTGCTCGCCGGCCGTACTATTCCCTCCCCGTAATAACCTTCGCGGTCCTAGTTAATCCTATCGCGAAACCAGTCTCGTTAAAAGTTATAAACGTTATCGGGGTTGATCCTAAATCGAAGGGTAAAGGGTAGTTTTTTTCAACTAGATGAAACCACTCCCGGATGGTTTTCGGGTTTTCTCATTTCACACGAGCGTAATTATACCGTTTGGAGAATCGAGAGGAGAGAAGAGGACGCTGTTGAATAAAATTATAAACCTATTTTTCGCTCACTGAAAGAACCAGGGTAGTTCCGCGCTTTTCGAGGAGAAGGTTCGCTATTTCTCGTATAGTACAAGGCCGGGGAGCTGATCCGCGAGAATCTATAGACAGTATCTATTTTTGAAGGGATTCCTCTTCGATTTCTGTTAATTTATGCGGATTTGCGCGAGAAATCGCGCGGTTTTGCACGCCGCGGAGGCGGCGGCGTAATTAGGCCTTGACAAGTGCAGCTGCACCTCTTGGCAGTGCAGCCAGGTGCAGCCAAGGCCAGATTTTGCCAAGAGATTACCCCATTCGGCTTGATACCGCCGATCTGGTAACCAACAAGGCCGTAATTTACATAAATTACATATATAAGTCACGGGATAAGCCGAATTAGGCAATGTTTGTATTGTTTACAGTGCAGCTGCACTGCAGCCAAAGTACCGCTGCACCGACCCTCGCCCTTGGTGCAGTCGGCCCCACGTACCACTGCACCGAACTAAGGCCTTGGTGCAGCCACTGCACCAGTACCGCTGCACTTGTCAAAGCCTAACTGAGACTCTATCAGATCCGGATAAGACAGATCAGATCTTGACGCGACTAATGAAAATTTGAACGGTGACGTTATTCCCGACTTGCTCGCGAGTGGACGCTAGTAGCAACCCTCGATTTCTCTACTCGCTCGCGACTGGACGCTCGAAGCGATACATGGACCTCTCTCCGGTCGCGGTTGATCGCTGGAAGCGACCCTTGGAAACTGGAAACGCTGCTCGCGGTTGCACGCTCGACGCAACTCGACTTGATAAAATGGCTGAAACTGGAACTGGAACTGGAATTAGGAGCTCTCATCAGCTACCATCGACAGCCGTTGCGTAAGCAACTCGACTTGCTGGAATACGAGAGGTGACGATGCTGCAAACCTCATACAAAAGCTCCCCCGTGGCCTGCCTCCGCCCCCTTAGAGGCACCCTCCATGCAAAAAGCCCCGATGGCATGCCCGAGCCACGTAGTGAGTGATGCTGACCTTTCAACTGGCCTAGGTGGCTCCTCAGAGTGAGCCTCCATGCAAAAACCCCACCATGCCCTGCCTGAGCCATCTGAGAGCCACTCTCCATGCAAAAGGCCGACTATGGCCGACCTGAGCCGCCCAGTGAGCCAGCCTCAACTTCCAACTGGCCCAGGTGGCCCCTGGGAGTGAGCCTCGTTGCAAAAATCCCACAATGCCCTGCTGAGCCACCTCAGTCAGCCTCCATGCAAAAACTCCACCATGGCCTGCCTGAGCCACCCAGTAATCCAGGCCCAACTTCCAACTGGCCCAGATCGCCCCTCAGAGCCACCCTCCATGCAAAGCCCATCATGGCCGACCTGAGCCACTCAGTGATCCAGGCTCAACTTCCAACTGGCCAGACGGCCCCTCAGAGCGAGCCTCCATGCAAAAACCCCACCGTGGCCGGTCTGAGCCACCTAATGAGCCAGCCTCAACTTCCAACTGGCCCAGGTGGCCCCTGGGAGTGAGCCTCCTTGCAAAAACCCCACCATTCCCTGTCTGAGCCATCTGAGAGCCACTCTCCATGCAAAAAGCCCACCAGGGCCGCCCTGAGCCACCTCAGAGCTGGCCTCGATGCAAAAGGCCGACCCATGGCCGGTCTGAGCCACCTCTGAGTGAGCCTCCATGCAAAAACCCCACCATGGCTGGCCTGAGCCACCCAGTGAGCCAAGCCCAACTTCCAACTGGCCCAGATGGCCCCTCAGAGCGAGCCTCTAGGCAAAAGCCCACCATGGCCGGTCTGAGCCACCTCAGTGAGCCTCCATCCAAAAAGCCCACTGTGACATGCCTGAGCCACCCAGTGAGCAAGGCTTACCTTCTAACTGGCCCAGGTGGCCCCTCAGTAGTCTATTGCAAATACTATATTTCTGACAGCGGTCAGAAACTGGATATCATCTTCTTCTTACACAAGTTCATATTCCTCTAGCTCGAGGTATTTAACGATCCGTTGCCTCCTGGCTGAACCTTCCTCCGCATTTTCCTCGCCGTTCCCTACCTCCTCCTACTATCTATCACACCGGTATCTCGTTATTATTCATGCTCTTACATACTAACTTTTGACCACGGTTGGAAATGTAAAGGAAAAGCATTATGGAAATGGATTCCGGGACCTTGATGTATATTTAGCTTCTTTGTCCCAAGTTCTCAGGGGTCCTCTCTAGGGATACACTATATGATCATGCTGAGCACTAACATATGGCAAAAGAGGACTCCGACGGTAGCGAGATATATCATCGTGACCACCATGATTTAGGGACGAAGAGGTATAAGAGCGCCTCCCCCTGAAACTTGGACTTGGCAAGAATTAGTCTCTATAAGAAGAATACTATACGTTTCTCCCCCCCCCAATATTCAACTCGCCTCACCAACAGGACTAGACTGACAACTAGTATTTCTTATAAGACACTCCATCCTCCTAGCTCGTTGTTATAGTCAGCTCCCCCACATCAGTAGGTCGTAAGTACCTCGTATATATTATATGATATATGAACTAGGTTGAGTTAGAAACGCTCTATTTGTTTGCTTACTACGCGTAGAAAAGCAGAGAATTTTTATAGCCCTCTATATAACGTAATAAAGGGATTGCTCCACCTCTTCATACGATGGAGAATCTATATCTATTCTCTATAATACTACTCTCTGCTATTCTAAGTGCGTCGGTATCTCCTATCTAGACCTTAACATTTCCTATAGGCACCCCGAGAATCTTCCGCCTATTTCCTATAGGACTACCTATCCGCTTATCACACCCAGATTCATCCACGTAGACCGGATGGTATGAGCAAAATTCCGAGATCAGATGACTGTAGTCATCACGCAAATCCGCATTCCGTTCCTTGGCCTTTTGTCGAGCGTTCTTCTTTGACCACCCTTTTCGATGCAGGGCGTCGCTGATCGTGGGTTTAGGAATCGATACGTCGAATTCATCTAGGAAGAACAGCTCCATCTCAGAAAGGTATGAGTCCGGTTTCTCAAGCAGATAGTCGCACAAGGTCTCCAACATGAGCGGGGTGGTTCTCCGCGGCCGTCTGGCTTTGATGGGAGGAGCTTTGATGGTACCAAAAAGCCGCAGATTTAACCGGATCCTAAGGATTGCGCGTTTGCTGCAGCCGGCAGCTTGAGCCATCTGGGAGGTGGTCAGTTCACCACTACTGATCATGTCATGGATAAGCTCAAGGGCAGATTTAGCAAGATTCGGTGCCATGGTTCTCTGCGCCACTATTATGGTCAGTTGTCGAGAACGGCATGTGTGGTGGGAACGCTCGTCGTGGGGTATCGAGGAAGCCGCTGTCTTGGCATGACAGGTAATAAACAAAGATTCACCTCATACAATGATCCGGTATTCTACGATACAAGCTAGAGCCCAGGGGTAGTTTAGGACTACGCCAAAATAGTCTAGCTCATCTTGGCGTCAGGGTTCGAGAAGCAATGAAAGAGTGTAGGTGGTGACGCCGATATCCGGAAGGACTATAGATCCTTAGGGGGTAACTCTGGTCCGCTACCAATGGTTCACTATCAGATGTTAGCTAGTGTAGTAAATCAGCGAGAAATTTCATGACTTATATGTTCCGGTAGTCAAAACTAGGAACGAAGAGACGGGAAATAGCTCCGTAGGTAGTTTTGGCGCTCGTGGATGGTAGTCGAATATGCACAGATCCGGTGAAATCGTATCGCCTTCCGGATCAGCGGACTTTCAGATAGGTCAGGCTGAGATTTATATACCCGCACTATGAATATTGGCGCTTTTGCCTTAGATATACATCTGGAGGCCGAAATGATAGTGGATTAGCTCAGTTGGTTGCTATAGCGGAGTGAGATGTTAGCAAGACATTGCTAACCCAGGTCTTATCTATTTGATCGCCTGGCATCGGCTGGGAATCAGATCTCCTATAGGCACTGCGTGACTTACTGGTCCACGATGTATAGTATAGTGGAAGTTTTAGTACTAGGTTAAAAGGGGAAGAACTTATCAAGCGCCTCAGATATAAGACCTGCTCGACTTTACGTGAAGTAGTAATTCAGTTATAGAGCAAACGGCGGGGGTTAGATGACATATTTATAGACTTCTTAGTATATCACTTGAAATTGAATGCTTTACTTGGTAGTAAGCGTTAGGCACGGTGTCGATTGTATGTGAGGCCTGTTGAAATCCATATTTTCATTTTTACTCTCACTTTTGTTTGTGACTACATATCTTGATGCCATTTAAATGCTTAGTGGGACTCGAGTGAGGGTCACGTTGATAAATACTGATACGGAGTCGGTTAAGGAACGTTGGCTGGAAATAAACCCCCGGCGGCCTTTTAATGGTGCACTAGCTATCCAATCAGCCATGACGTTGAATCAACTCTCACTTTGAATCGCTAAACCGTGCCTAGGATTTGTTCACTAGGAGTGGACTCGCCTTCCCAGCCTCGCTTTACTATTGGTTGTGTTAAGCTGTGGGTCTGTCCGTTTAGTCACCGTCGATTATGCAGGTACCTGACCTGGCTCGAACCACGTTGAAGCTCGGCCGTTCATCGACGCAATATTTTGGACTTGTAATTTCATTTAAATTTATTGTTCTTACTGTTATGTTCAATTACTGTAAGTTCTTTTATATGTCCGATTACTACGGGTTTTAACGAATGTGGAAGTGGTGCCTGTGGTGCTGTGTCTAAAATATATCTCAACGCGTGTTCATCACTAACGAACTGCTGGATATGAGATACACTATAGTATTAGCTCCAATGACATTACATTTTACAAACTATGGCATCTTCAATCAGCGAACAACATATCTTTAATCGCACAGTATCTATGTATTGATTCTTTTCCAATAGATTATCCGGTCAGTGAACAGAGGGTTAAAAATGACGCCTGTAGGACACCAAATTCAGTCATTACGCCGCGATGAATGAGCCACCCATTTACCACGGCCATATAGGCATTCAACAGCTGTTGATGAGTGGCCAAATTGGCCAAAGTCCATAAAGGTCATAGACTTGAATATTTGGGATCTGATCAACGCCGTGAGGCTTGATTATACTCCCTCGACCAACTCGTTGATCACTATCACAATTATCAAATAAACTGCCAACAGCCCGCCCAAGTTAAACAAATTCTAGTCTAAATCTGACTCGTTGATGGATTTCCGTGGCGATCGTAATACTTCGTGAATAGTGACTCTATAAGAGACACCAAGGCTTGTTGGAAACGTATTTTTCAGACCCTTGACTTTCTCCTACAAACAAAATGGATGCCAGAAACAGCTCGCCACGGCGGGAAATGGAAGGAGCCCAGCAGCCTAGTGGATTTCCAATCCTTAGTGATAATGACAATTCAATTGGAACTTCCGATGATGCCCCTCCACTGGTAGGTGATACGATTCGGCTTCAAATACTTTGCTGACTACCGCAGCTCCCCCCTTCGCAGCAGGAAATAGGAACAAGACATACCTTGGCCACTGAGCCTTTTCAACCCATCTTGGAGGTGCTAGCAGACCTCGAACGCGTCGATCCAGATTTCTACTTTCTAGCAGCTCGACTTGTTGGGCTCTATCGACACCTATGGGAGTCGTGCGTGTCTAAGCACATTGGTGGAGAGATGCTAGAGCAAAGCAATCAAAAGTTGAAGGAATCTAGCATGAACTTGAGCAACAAGAGAGATGGCCTTCAACTTCGCCACGACAAGCAACTATCTCAGCTGCGCCATTTTGAGCAGGCATTAGAACCATCTCGGGAACGACTGATTAGCCTGCTCGATGACTGGAATTACCCATTTAGGCCCAATCTGATGGGGCTGCCGGACGTTGTAAAGGAAGGGTGAGGAATTGCCTATTCCGGATTGCCCTGTTTTATCTTGGCGACAGAGAGATACTATAAGCGGCGACGCAGTGTAGGGCGAATTACCGCATAGAAAGCAGGTTGATATCTTTACGAGAGTTTATAGTAGGAAGGGCATAAAATAGCCTTCGATTCATTATTAATGTCTTCACTAGAATGTGTCTACGAAAAATCCCGTATATTCTAGATCAGTCTCACTCGTAATTGCCCAATCTATTATACACGAGGAACTCTAGTTCTAAAGATAGTGCTGTGGGTAGCGTAGCTAGCGGAGAAGGTATCGATGGACTTGAATATTGTAGAGGTTCTATGAGAGGCCATAGTGGTAAGCGGAAGCTAATGCCTATTGCACTAACATCGTGCCAGGAGACTTATATCTAGTAGTTGCCCGCGTACCCGATAGAGATTCCCTACGGCCATTTACCCCGAGGCAGGAAGGACAGTTTCTCTCCTATAGTCTCGCCAGATATCCGATAAAACCGCGCTAATTAATCTCTATCCAGTGCACCTCTTCCGGAAAATCGAACACTGACATCTAAAAGAAATGTCACTAGCCAGAGTAGAGACGGATAGAGGATCTGGACCTATCCACTTGAAGCCGGACAGACTGTCGAGATTAGGGAAGAAAGGGCATTCGATCAAGGAAGACCCCTGAGTTTCATATCCTATAGGGTCGACTTTGTTAAGAAGAACCTGCCGCTGATCATCGGGATCAGTGGTGAGATAGGGAGGCGGTGTTGGTATGGTATGCTAGAGGATTCATACCAGATCGCAGGGAGGTCGAGATCCAAATCGTAGTCTACTAATGCTAGCATAAAATAGCCATTGAAAGAACGGGTATAGACCATTCTCGTCCGAGTAGTTCATTTCCGTCGGAAGCTCGCTGTCGAAGCTAGTGTAGGGAAAATACAGAAGTGCTTAAGTAGCGATTTAACGGGGATTGGGAGGGATGGAAAGCTAGAGGCTGAGCAGAGATTTTGTTTCTAAAGGACGAGACATGTCCGCCTTAAAGCCTCGTCGGCTGTCCCTTACTCACGAATTGAAATTCGACTTGACATTCGGAAAACTAGCACGATTCGTGCCTCCTTTATCGCTGAATCCCTAAGGAAGCCTTGCTGAAACGTACTAGGAATTTTATATACGGGCTCTCATCTGAAAGTGACAAGTAGTGTTTTAAGGGTGGTTCAACACTTAGATTGAAGTTGGCATGATCTTGTCCCGCCTCAAAATCCCATCTGAACAAAAAATATGTCAAGCACCAGATTCCTTCCGCTAGTGCATCTGTAGATGACGGCCGCTTAAATCAAGTATACAGCAACTTTCGCGTTCTGTTAGAAGCCATTCGCTTTTGACTTGGAGAGCCAGACCACATAAGGCTCACCACAAGCCAAAAATGCGGCTTCCCATATAGAAGAACCTCTAAGACCTAGTTGGACCAAGCACTGTAGCACACTTTCCCTACGGACTATTTAAAGTGCTGATAAAGTCCTTTATTGGATTTCCTTCTTATGGTAACCCTAAATTTTCTTTGGTCATGGCCTTTGTTGTGGACAATCATATAAGTATGCCAGCGAAAATAGGATTGGGAAAGACTCCACTTCCTGCAATAAACCCTATGCTTGTTCCGCCTGGCTCAGCTGCGAATGTGACCCCGGGGCTGCGTAGAGCTAAGCATATACACCACGCTAATGAAACTACCTATGTTAGAATGCTCAGAGAAGAAGCGCAAATGGACATGCGTTTTAGTATCACGGTTGGTGCGGCTAACTGGGCACTACTGGCCGGCTATCTAGTCATTCCCGGCACGTTCACTTCACTGCAGACCTCAAACCAAGTTGAAAAGACGTTGCAAACCAACAAGGCCGGCCGTACCGTTCTACATGTGATCCAGAACCCCCCGTTACTCGCTATTGCGTGCTTGCTTTTTGTTAGTGGAATTGCAGCTCTCATGTGGCTGATGCACTTCCCAAAGCTTAGGGGAAACTACCCCTGGCTGATCAACAAAGTGTTTGTGTAAGTGGGCAAATCCCAACTCAGAGGTATGAGAAGCCAGATTCAAATCTAACACTGAACTAGACCACTATGCCTATATGCTGCTGCCGGGCTGCTGACCACTATCATCAACGTCTGTACGTCTCAAGGTGGGAATTGGTCGGTAATGGCTATTATAACAACTGCTGTTACTGGAGCAACTCTCTTACTCTGTTCAGCACTTCTTGCGCTTTACAAGTTCTACAAGCTGGAGCGGATCAGAAAAGAAGATGAGGATATTCGGCGTTCTCGAGCCTCCATCACTCCTGATACGTGATATCAGAGTTTTCAGACCGGAGAAGGGCATGGTCAGAAGTATCACTGTTGCATTACAAAATACCATAAGCAGGTTCGATGAAGGCAACCTAGATGATATCAGAAGTGATAATTCACTAGAGATAACAAAACATCTGAAATGCCGAACCTTGTGTTCTTCGAATTGTTTATACTGCTCAGTAGAACAGACGTGCTACTCCGGAAAAGTCACCAAACCATTTGATTCCGTTTTATCCTCGCTGTGTCCTATTTGTCTCCGTTTCATCTCGCAAGGCCTTGATCCGAATCGTTCCACCCATTTGTCGCTTCTGTCATTCGGCTATATCTCATATAAAAATTCACTACTTTCCTTGATCATTAGATGGGCTATATTGATTTTGTGAACAGCGTTTTGATCGAGTAAGCCCGGATGATAGGTTCTTCAATGCCTTGGTAATAAGACAGACCCGACGGATGAAATCGCTCTAGTGGTGGAGGTGAAAGCAGTGTAACCTCTTCACCCTAGGCTATGCGCCAAGCAAAGATTGCGGAAGCACCATGGACATATTTACTCGATTCCCGAGAATTCTTTCTCAATTTCAAGCAATTTGGGTGTCTGATGTCCACGAGTGGCCCCATTGCTGTGGTTAGTGTCTGAAGTCGATGCCTATCAGCCCATTCTTAGGCTTTTTCGCGAGGGATGCCACTCCAGACGACTTGGCCATTTGGAATCTAATCATTAGATTGAAACTGCTCAAGAATTTGGACCGCTTCTTAGACAGATAGGTATTGGCTTAATACTCCGACGAGAGGCGCTTGAGCTGACTATTGGTTCGAAAACGATTGAACAAACTTTTCACGATCTATCAGTTTGGCTGAAAAGGGAGAAGAATTAAAATGTCATTTTTCATTTTCGAGATTCGCGAAAGCTGTTACTAGGAGAGATGTTAGTATTAACTAGTACTTATATACACGTTGAAAGGACTGGGGATGAAGGCTTGCCACCTTAGCAAGGATTGACAATATGACTTTGACCGCCTTGTGTCTAGACCTATAATATGCACCCTCTGCGAGAACTAGGGTTGGACCACTCAGGGTTGGACCACTCTGTAGTGAAATAAGTTGTTTTCTTGGCTGGCAGTATATTATATAATCGGGTGGTGTGGGGCTGGGGGTGCAAGAATTTATGTCCAGTCAATTATGAGAGCCGAACTTGTCAGCTACTATACCACCCCACGAACCATAGTCACAGTCTCGCTGTCGTTTGGCGTGCCTTAACATGATAGTGTCCAAATCCAGGTGTCATCGTGAGTCCACCTCCAATTTTCAAAACTCGAGTAGCAATCTCACGATCTCCAAACGGCTATATTCCGCAGCACGGGACAATGGTGTTCGGCCCTCGTTGTCTTCTGAGCCCACGTCCACCTCACTAGTCTGGAGTAGCAGTTTTACGACCTCCTCGCAGCCAAATTGCGCGGCCCAGGACAATGGTGTTCGGCCCGTGTTGTCTTTTGAGTCCACGTCCACCTTTCCAGTCCGAAGTAACAACTGCACTGCCGCCTTAGAACCATTTGACGCGACCCGGGACAATGGCGTCAGACCCTCAGAGTCTTTCGAGTCCACGTTCACCTTCCCCGTCTCGATTAACAACTTCATCACCGCCTCATGGCTCGACTCTGCAGCCCAGGATAATGGTGTTAGACCGTCGACGTCTTTCGAATCCAGTTCCACCTTCCTAGTGTCGAGTAGCAATCTCATGACCTCCGTACGGCCATGTTCCGCGGCTTGGGACAATGGTGTTCGACCTTCGTAGTCTTTTGAGTCCACGTGAACATTTCCAGTCCTAAGTAACAGCTGCACTGCCGCCTTGTAACCACTCGAAGCGGCCCAAGACAATGGCGTTCGCCCCTCGGAGTCCTTCAAATCAGCATTTACCTTCCCTGTGTCGAGTAATAGCCTCACTATGGCCTCATGACGACTCAGTGCTGCCCGGCATAGTAGTCCCCGGCCGCCGGAATCTGTCCATCCAGTTTCAGCCCCTGCTTGAATTGACATTCGAGCTGTATTCTCATTTCCATGCAAAGTCGCCCATACCAGTGCAGGTCTCGAGGTGCAAGAGTTGATGCGATAGAGGTACGGATTAAGAAGAAAATAAAGTCGCCGGTTGGTCTGACATAATGAGTTGATATCTCGTTCTGTCTCCAGGGATGCTACCGCTAGGAGTAATTCCGAGGGCAGGTCGAGTAGCGACATGATAAAGTATAACCAAGTGAGGCCGAGAGACGATATAATCAGATCGTTGACAAATTTAGGATTGAATCTGTAGCTGGTGCTCGAACAATCTTCAAAAAAAATTGATATAATGAAAGTTGAGATAGGCGCGACCGAGAATACCCCGCTAAGGTGGAAGGAAACCAAATAAACAAAATAGTGGCTAGCTTTATATCATATCCATCCTTTCACGTGATTTTGAATAACGCAATTCCTAGGAGGTTTGCTGCCCAGCCTATAAAGGTTCAAAGACCCATCGAGGGTGGTTCATCGGAAGGTCAACTGCTCCTTAGGCCATGACTTGTTAGTAAAGCAGCGTAGTCAATAGCAAAAGATTCCCGGGCTCCCGGGAACATCTTGGATTGAATGCTCCCAGGAGTAGGAATCATACAGAGGACCTACAGCTCCCAGATCTAACCAATGTGTTCCTAAAGCGAGTTCCGTCTTCAGTCGGGAGCGTAGAGTGAAGATCCCAAGGGTAGAACTCGTTTTCCTAGAACTTAGAATAGCCCCAGGAGTGAACTGTATAGCTCCGGGGAATGAGAGGTGGTACCCTGGGAGGTTCGCTCTTATCCTTTCTCCGCCTTGGAGGCGGTCTGATACCGTCATTCCTTCGACTAAGCGGACGAAAAGGGGGACCAGAAACACCTCAAGAACAAAGTGTCCTCTAGGAACTCTAAGTCTGATCCCTAGGAGCGACCAAGAGCGTGCCTAGGAACCATACTATAGATCCTAGGAATGAGAGTCCTAGTAAGCGGGTCTAGAATACATAGCTATAACCAATTTTAGAAATACAAATTTTAGAACGCGGGCAATAAGAGCGGCAACAGAAACAAGGGCTAATCATTGAATATTATTAGCCAAGCGGCACTCTCTACCTCAAATCTCAGCTCCCTTCCGTACTATATGGAGAACTACTGGCTTGGATTTGATGCCCTAAGCCTGGCATAAAAATGGTCATGCCATGATTTTTTTCTAGGTTGGTAGCATGAAATAATTCTTGCACCAGACTTGGGGGGTGCCTGGGTATTAGGAAATTCGCTTATGGTTGCGATAAGCGGACGCCCTATAGTTGGTAGGTACTTAATGATTACTTGTGACTCTTTTAGTGTTCATAAATATCTTTATTTGCTTTTACTATCATGTCTGCTAGATATAGCGTTAGCAATATTCGTTCATCGGATTGACCCTTATAGGAACCCTAGCCCAAAGGTACTAGATTTTAGGTCCTTGGTAGTAACGAGGGCTGGGCCATAGCCGGCATATCAATCAAACTCGTAAACCAAATAATTGAGGCTCAATATTCATTTTGCCCTTCGTCGCCATCCTGCCACTGGTGATTCGAGGTAGGTTGTTGTTCCTACTACACCTATATGATTTATAGACGTAGCAGAATACCAGTCATTCAAAAGGCAGCTAGGATGAAGAAACATTAGAATTAACCCGCGATATGTGGCGGGTGATTAATATAGAGGGCTTTTTCCAAGATAAAGTATTAGGGGATCCAACATGATCCGTTTGATTCGGTTATGACAGAAATCAAGGTATGGCAAGCGTACTAGTAAATTCCAGTGGTAAAATTCTCTGACCAAAAACAACAATGGTCTGAATCTAACAATCTGGTCAGACATAATAAGGAAAACTGAAGAAATCGAGGTATGGCGAACGTACTGGTGAAATTCACGATGGTACAACTCTCTAACTAACTAAAAACGACAATGGTCTGGTTTTGACAATCTGGTCAGACATAATTAATAAGCAAAACACATAGTAGAAATGTCACATGATTCAGTGGGAAAAGACGGTAATTCCAAAATAACATCTGGTTTCTTGACACATAGATTTAGTCAAAGCTTTACTAAAAAAAAAAGAAAAAAGAAAAGAAAAGCAAGTCTATAACATATTTAACACGGCAATTGATTTCCAGCTCCTTCACTTTCGCCTTAAAGTTCTTCCTCAACCT
Organism: Penicillium egyptiacum; assembly: GCA_911456345.1. Lineage (NCBI taxonomy): Eukaryota > Fungi > Ascomycota > Eurotiomycetes > Eurotiales > Aspergillaceae > Penicillium > Penicillium egyptiacum. The sequence goes on along the minus strand of CAJVRC010000876.1, from coordinate 6,758 downwards.
CCACATCACCCTTGATCTGCCTCTCCTCCTTGTAGTGATCATAATTTGCCAAGGCTATTCTATATCTCTTCTCTCTCTCGGCTTCGCTCATGGCGTTCCACTTCTCCGCCTTTTCCACACTTGCCATATAAGTTTGAACATTAAATTTTTTAGGTGCCTGGGTCTTGCTTTGACTGCTCCCACCGCTTTCGACTTCGAAAACATTCGATTCAGGAGCGGTTTGAATAGCGGAACGGGGCGGCACAATAGTACTTGTCTCCTGCTCTTGCTCTCGTTTGATACCATTAGCCATGTTGCCTCCTGAGATGCTAGATCGGCTCTTTGGGGTCGAGGAAAAAGACTTGAATAGAGCCAAGGTTGGCTCGAATTGATCCGGTGTACGAGATCTTTCTGGCTTGATTTTCTCCGCCTCGAAGGGAGCCAAAGGAAATGGCAAAGGTGAAACCAGTTTACCCTCTCTTTGGATCGCCTCAATGTGCAGAGTCTCCTGCAAGGTCCAGATTGCGCGGATTCCAATGCTGGCCACCTTCCTACCCGATAAGCGAATCACATCCGTCCTAGGGGTCCAGTTGCATTCGTTAACCAACAAGTACCTGTGCTCTTCCTTAATATCCTTCCATTCGACATTGATCCATGTCTGTGGACACTTAAGGCTGCTCTCCGTTTTATCGATGGCGATGCCTCTAAACCCGGCAATATTTCTTCTCGTATATTGCCAAAGTCGATCCCCGTTTAGGCCATTGTATTTGAGTAGGGAAATCCGATTGTGGGACAGATTTTCGAAACCTTCGGTGCTATACGCACTTGTTCTTCGAAACACGTGCCTAGGGGCTTGGGCGGGACCAACCCGAAAAATGAAGAACCGATTATTCCCTGTGCCGCCAAACCCGGCTATGTCGCCTGGTTGGGGATCTTCGTGGCGTCCTTTCTTTTTATGACGGCCTTCATCTATGTTCAACTTCTCAAAGTCCACAAATAGTTGCGCGCCGACGCTTGAATTATTCATTCCACGTGTTTGTGCTCCCGCCGTGCCAGTAGAGGTCGACTCGTTCGTGATATCAGGTTCAGCGTCTGACATTTCCTCGTCACTCGACCCAGGCTCATTCGCAGGTCCTGTTCCACGGTGTGAGTCGCCTGAAATATCAGAACCTTGACTTGAGTTTGGTTGATCTGGCTGCTCCCTGTCGGCGGATTGTCGGTCGTCCACGGGTCCCGGTGCAGCAGCACCTTGTTCACCAGCACTTGGACCCTGTCCATTGGATTTTTCCTCTTTTTGTGCTTCTCCAAGGAGATTTTCTAGCTTTTCCTGGCTATGTTTGGTTGCCTTGCGCTCATTCTTAGGCGTTTTCTTCACGCCGGCATCGGAGACCATAACGTGGATCTTCTATAAGGTCTTTTGTGAATTATTAGCAAGATGCAAGTTATTTATATTCTGACAGAAATAATTCGAGCTGTTTATCAGCCGAAGTCTCAGCGGAGTCCAACTATGTTTCCCCGCTGAAGGAGGTATTCTACGGCTTGCTCTAAGTGCCTCAATAATATTTTTTGGTCTTTCTAGGAATATCGATACCATACAAGCCTTCTTATTCTATGGCGTTGACATTTGTTTTCAAAGAGGTAGAATCTTGAGTCCAGAAGTTGTGTTCTAGGTTTCCGTAGTCACCGAAATCTGAGGCGGCGTTGACAACACAAGAAACGGGCGAAAAAATCAAACCTGCCTATAGTAGTTGAAAGCCAGAGGATTGTTTAATTATCGCTTCGTCGTAAATATTGTGTACTCTTCAAAACCAGCACAAATATAGACCTAGACCTAGGGCTGAAAGTCCAAATTCCGCTGTTTGCTGGTGCTGCTGGATGATCATGAATGCCCCAGAATATTTTGACGTTGACGTCTCTACATCTGCAATAATTGAGACATCATCATAATTCAGCCTGCGACTGTGGAGCAGTATTCCCACATTAATGCTTATGCTTGTGTGGCTCAATACAAAAGATCAGTAAAGATTGACGATCTGCTCTGTGTAAATATCCACCAACCTTGGTTTTTATAAAGGCCACAAAAGCTGACCCTGAAAACAAGTGAGCCACCCAGGAATCGCATAGACACCGGGAACCATACAGTGAGAGTCGAAAACAGATTCTCCTCAGGACACACGCAGATTGTTTCTCGGCCTATACCCGAAGCCACGCTAGTCCGTATTTGTAAAGATCGTAAATAATCGTTTTCCAAGAATAGATCTTGGCACGCAGGCCCTTGCTATTGAAGATTCGCATTCTCCCTCTAGTGGCATAACTACATTAAGCGAGCCGTCTCAAACGAGCCTGAAAAGCTACTACCTCTGTACTCTAGGTCCACATTTTCCTGCGCATGCAAACAAGGTTCTAATTGAACTGAACCTCTGCCAGGAGAACCACTGCTGCCAGGAGTGGAAAGGCGGCCTCACCTAGGACGACCCCGTCGAGTGGGATCAGTTGCACGAGGAGGTGGGGAAGGTGCATATACCTCTCAACATGATCGGCCATTTGACCAGAATAGATACAGTAATATTCGAAACTGGCTTCCGCACGGAACACAGAAAAAATGATTCTTAAACCCTATTCTGAAACTTACTATACTAAATATAGTTACAACTGTTAGGAATCCTGTTTTGGGTTAATTTCAACGTATTGTACGGAACATCTACCAAAATACGGCCAAGAAATAGCCGGTTCAATGAGAGCAGGTTCTAGGAAGTTCCATAAAAATAGATCAAAAATACCAAAACCCGATGTATTTTGTACATAGTACTAGGATGCTTATTCGAGATCTATGGAAGTGATTGACCATTAGAATAGTATCAAAGGTCGGATAACTAGTTTCATTAGAAAAAAAAATAACATGTGGAACTTTGTGAAGATTTGCATACTATTTTGCAAAGGAAAGCTCGCTGCTGAGACAGTGCAGTGTAACAAAGGGACTTCACTTTTTACGGAACAGCAAGCGGGAAAAGATTGCTCGCATACGATGTCCGGCAGTGCCATGCCAGTCATTGAGAGCAAAAGTTGAGGACACAGTCTCCGGGTGGTCAGGGCCTAATATTCGGCCGCAGAGTCGGGCGCATTCTGTCATCAGTTGCAAAGCAGCTGCCAATTGACCTAAGGATCTTAAGGTATAAGCAAGGTTGTTCATGCTGTTCAGAGTGTCTGGATGCTTTGGCCCAAGCACCAGCTTCCTGGTCTCCATCACCTGCACCTCGAGCCCTTCAGCCTCCTTCCATCGTCTCTGATTACAGTAGGTCTCTGCTAGATTGGCCATGCTGGTCAGAGTATCTGGATGCTTTGGCCCAAGCAACTGCTTGCTGGTCTCCATTACCTGCACCTGGAGCTCTTCAGCCTCCTTCCATCGTCTCTGGTTCCCGTAGGTAACTGCTAGATCGGCCATGCTGGCCAGAGTGTCTGGATGCTTTCGCCCAAGCACTAGCGTCCTGGTCTCCATCACCTGCACATTGAGCTCTTCAGCCTCCTTCCATCGTCCCTGGTTCCTATAGTTCGATGCTAGGCTCGCAATGCTGGTTAGAGTGTCGGGATGCTTCGGCCCCAGCAACTGCTTGCTGGTCTCCATCACCTGTACCTGGAGCTCTTTAGCCTCCCTCCATCGTCCCTGTTTACAGTAGGTCTCTGCTAAGTTGCCTATGCTGATCAGAGTGTCTGGATGCTCTGGCCCAAGCACCAGCTTCCTGGTCTCCATCACCTGCACCTGGAGTTCTTCAGCTTCCTTCCATTGTCCCTGGTTCCAGTAGGTCAACGCTAGGTTGGCAATGCTGATCAGAGTTAAGGGATGCTCTAGCCCTAGCAACTGCTTGCTGGTCTCTATCACCTGCATATTGAGATCTTTAGCCTCCTTCGATCTTCCCTGGGTCCAGTAGGTCGACACTAGGTTGCCCATGCTGATCAGAGTGGAGGGATGCTCTGGCCCAAGCACCAGCTTCCTGGTCTCCATCACCTGCACCTGGAGCTCTTCAGCCTCCCTCCATCGTCCCTGATTCCAGTAGGTCTCTGCTAAGTTGCCTATGCTGATCAGAGTGCCTGGATGCTCTGGCCCTAGCACCTGCTTGCTGGTCTCTATCACCTGTACCTGGAGCTCTTCAGCCTCCTTCCATCGTCCCTGGTTCCAGTAGGTCGCTGCTAAGCTCGCAATGCTGGTTAGAGTGTTGGGATGCTCTGGCCCCAGCAACTGCTTGCTGGTCTCCATCACCTGTACCTGGAGCTCTTCAGCCTCCTTCCATCGTCCCTGGTTCCAGTAGGTCGACGCTAGGTTGGCAATGCTGATCAGAGTGTCGGGATGCTCTGGACCCAGCATCTGCTTGTGGGTGTCCATCACCTGCACCTGGAGCTCTTCAGCCTCCTTCCATCGTCCCTGATTGCAGTAGGTCTCTGCTAAGTTGCCTATGCTGATCAGAGTGTCTGGATGCTCTGGCCCTAGTAACCGCTTGCGGGTCTCCATTACCTGAACCTCGAGCGTTTCAGCCTCTTTCCATCGTCCCCGGCTCCGGTAGGTCAACGCTAGGTTGGCAATGCTGGATAGAGTGGAGGGATGCTCTGGCCCGAAAACCTGCTTACAGGTCTGCATCACTCCTAGTTGCAAATTTTCCGCATCCTTCCATCTCCCGCCAAGATGATATGCTAGCCCTGCAATTTGATAACTATCAACTGTTTGCTCGTTGTGCGGGCCCAACAATCTCTTTCTTGTCATTATAGCCAAAACTGCCATCTTCTCGCTCTCGACAACATCTCCCTTTTTCAACGCATAAAATGCTAATTTATGGACTAGGTTGGCCCATTTTTGCAATATGCCCTCGTCATCTGGACGTTGCGTGACAGCAGATTGTACATATAAAAAGAGCGGTTGGCAGACAGCCCATGTCTCAAAATCTCCGGTCGGAAACGCATGGTCAAGTATCTCGATGAATTTCTGCTTCCAATGTTCGAGGTGTCCATAGGCCTCAAGCCACTACCGCATAGCAAGTTGTACTAGCCTATGCATTTCGAGGGTGGCTCCATCCACACTAGTAGAAATCATCATATAATTTCTCAGCATCAAAATATTCTCTTCGGAATCATTATCCACGCCAGGATATGTTTCAATACTCCCATCATTATCATCGTCCATATCCGTTTTGTCTTCTAATTTTATATTTTTGTCGCCACTTTCTTTCGCTGGCCGATATTGAAGTAGACTTCCAGGAATGCCTTAGCGGTCGAAGAAACTCATTAGTGATAAAAGATCGGCTGCTACTAGTTGAGTTCGCTATATATGGCTGAAAGATATTTGCCAGGTAATAAGGATGGAGTTTTTCGCCTCTCTATCCCGACGCAGCTGGCCCCCATCATAAGATAGGAGGCTTATTCTCTCGCGGTCGCTCTTCTAAAATTCTTTCAGATACCGTGCCACCGAAACCCGTGGCGTCCTTTGCCTGATATACGCTACAGCTTACACAATCGCAAGTGGCATATAGTCAAGTGCAGTAGCAAGCTAAATGATCCTTTCCTTCTCAATTTGGGCTCCTAGCTTCTTTTCGAATAGCATCGTTGCGTGTGGCGGATCCATCTGTTCTATCGTAATTATATCGCCGTCTTCTACTATACTATCCGCTGCGCCTCTATTTCGGGATGTTATGATGATTGACCTATTATGGCTAATCGGTAGGTATGTCAAGAGTGCTCTCCCTGATGTCGCACCACCCTAACCACTCTATTGCCCACCCTGGCTGACTGGTAAAATTTCGTGGAGGAAAGAGCTGTCATCCACGTTGTCGAGAATGAGGACCCATTTTCCATTTCTTTCCTCAACAAGCCAGTCATGAATGAGTTTGAATATATTCGCGGTGGGATCCTTTCGCCCGGTGATCTTGACTCGGTCGGCGATATCCCAGCAACTCTGCTCGAAACGAGCGGCATTGCCTGCGTGAATCCAGAACACCCACGTCTTCGGCGCTTTTTCTCGGATTCGGTAAGCGCATTCGATCGCAAGTTGAGATTTTCTTTCGATGGGTTAGCAGTGACGAGTCTGCTGGCCATATTCACATACCCGACACCACCAAGCCCAACAAGCGCTATCCGAGCCTCCGGGGCAGTCCCTTTCTCGTAGATCTGATCGAGCAGCGATCCACGGTCGACAAAATCTGGGTCACGACGGAACGGAACAGTCGATAGAGGGGGAGGTGGAGTTTCCGGTCGCACTGGGCCAAAAAGCGGGAATTAGTCCCGGTTTGGTAGGGGACTTCGCGAAATCTACCTGGGGGCAGATGGATCGATCCATTATTGATTCCCACCTGATTTCCAAAGTTTATGCCACTAAACGAAATGGAAGTCATGGTTACTTGCGATGCGCTTTTGGATGTCTTTCTAGACATATTATGTGTTTCGTCATCCCGGAGACTGAAGACCGTCCTCAGCCTCACTATCATGTGACCTGGGCACTTAAAGGTGTATCATGTGCCTTTTCCATTCTTTACAACAACGCTTGGAGATGGTAGCTAGTGACGTATAATTCAACGCCTCGGTGTATTCGTTTTGTTAAATACTACACATTTCCAACCTCACCCGTAATGAATTATTTCCAGCCTAGCTGAATTAAGCCTAGGCAGTTTCACCATCTATATGGCGAATGCCGGCACAAATTACAGCGTCTATATAATGATATTTACTAACTTTTTAATTTCTACATATGGTGGCACCCTCCAACTAGCCGAATGTAAAGTCCCTTTATTTTTATCTAT
>CAJVRC010000875.1:57233-98204 GCA_911456345.1 Penicillium egyptiacum | reverse complement strand
CCCTCGAGTACAGAACGATACTGCGGCACGGATCGACCCTGAGAGCGCGGACTTTTCTGAGGGGGATATCCAGAATGCATTAGACGCTCGAGTACAGAACGACGCTCGAGTACAGAACGACGCTCGAGTGCAGAACGACGCTCGAGTGCAGAACGACGCTCGAGTACAGAACGACGCTCGAGTGCAGAACGACGCTCGAGTACAGAACGACGCTCGAGTGCAGAACGACGCTCGAGTACAGAACGACGCTCGAGTGCAGAACGACGCTCGAGTGCAGAACGACGCTCGAGTGCAGAACGACGCTCGAGTACAGAACGACGCTCGAGTACAGAACGACGCTCGAGTACAGAACGAACCTGAGAGCGCGGACTTTTCTGATGCAATGTCTAACGCGGACTCGATGTCACGCCGTAGACCGGTCATATAAGCGCAAATCCCTAAACCACCCGATGGTACTTCATAGCTTGATCCTATTAGCGCAGAATTGTACTTCCAGGCTCTTCTAGCACTTCTGATCCCCGGCCACATATCGAATTCGTGACGACGAAGCGTCATGACTTTATAAGGTAGCATTAAAAAGCATTTAATATTCGGACATGTTATAAACCATAGCATACATCATTTCCCCTCTGGTAAATAGACAATAAGACAATCCAACTCCGCGGTGATAGTCAATGTGTCACTCAATTGCAGAAAATTGCCAGGTGTGAGTAGTTCGCCCTCCACCTGTACCTCTCCGGACGCTATACTATCAATTCCGGAACCGACAGATAATGGGAAAAGTAGGGTCTTGAGATCCTCTCGCTTGGTGATTTCCGTCTTCCTGGATATTCGGTATATGGAAAAGCCGTGCTATAAAATTTTTAGATATAGTGAACTAAAATGGCGTTGTTATTGATTGAAATTACCGGTCCTTTGGCATACCCTAACGCTTTTAATAGAGGAAGCGTCTTCTCTTTACGGCACGCGTCCACGCACTTAAGAATGTTATCTTCTTGCTTCATTTCGGCATCCTTATAAATCCATGTTGCTAGATCCTTCAACTCCGTAAAGGCATCGTCTTCCATTTTCGTTGGTGGCATAGCTGAGATAGGAAGGTGGGCGGTGGGAACTGATAGGATCGTCCTAAAATGTAAAGCCAAACTTAGCATCCATGTCTGAAGAAATCTGAACCCCTGAAATATTACCTTCGTTTAGATATTGAGTCTCCCTGGAGCATTAACGCGTATACAAAACGTGATGAGATGGAGGGGATGAAGGGACGGCGGGGTAGTCAGGACTATAAATGGATACCCGAAGCTCCGAGGCAGGAATAACCTATATCCGTTTGGAACTTCAACGGCATGATTGTTCGTAACTATACACTAGTCAGGAAACAGGAGAGTTACATTGATTACCCGGTCTTTTACCCGGAACCATTTCTTCTATCTATTGTATCTAACAACCATCTCGTTCTATGTACTATATAGTCATGGTTTATGAGTATTTGCACCCCAGTACTTCCACCATTGGCCGCTTTTCATATACCGCCTACCTATTATTGCTAGTATAAGCCCTACGCAGCGCGAATGTGAAATTTTTAACCGGCAGAAAAAAAAGAAGTGGGCCTCGGGGCTTCCGAGTACTGGGGTGTAAATACTTATAAAACATGACTGACTGTATACATTGTGCCTCTCTCTTATGACCTCTTCTACGTAGATTCGAATAACAAGGATATTATTCTCGATGCTTTTAAGCAATGGAAGAATAAAAAAAAGTTCCAGCAAACCCGCATCGCGAATCCAAGTGCAACAGCCCGAGTCCTCTTCAAAAACGGTGGATGAGGAACCTGACCGACTTTGGAATTAGTACGCACATCCTGGTTGGAATGTAATTTACACACCTGGACTTCAGGTATCCGTGTCTTTTTCAGACGCACGTTGGATCGGTCCGCACGACCTTGCTGCGCGAGCATGATGGCTGTAGTTATATCGACAAAGACTGGGTTAACAAGGATGAAGTATTTTCGGCTTGAGTGTTTGCTCACCAGCTGATCTTCAAGTCTTGCCACTGCAAGTTGGACATGCAATACCGTTCACGGTCTTTTTGCCTCCGCAGGTTTCACATGGGGGCATCTTCGTTCTCGTCAAGGTGAGGAATGGGTAAAGTAGATTCTTAGGGACTTGAGAGCAAGTCAGGAAAATGCCGTCAGTTCTGCAAGCAAAAGGTTGATGATCTTATTGCCTAACGGCGGCGGCCCTGCCCGGTATTTATTAGATTACGGCCGATTTCTCGGTCCTCACTTACAGCCAATTACCTTTTCTCAAATTCCGACTAATCGAGCTTCCGCCTGACCATGGGAAAAGTCGGGTGGACCACTCCACTCTTATAACATCGACTTGACACTTACTCTTTTGCAGCCCCATCCTGAACAATGTCAAACACACAACCACAATGTGCTTGCTCAGCGTTCTTTGAAACAGAAATCAATCTACACGAGCATCTCGAAGAATATCGGGTTAGTAACGCTAAGATAAGTCATACCACTTAGCTGATTCCTTCCAGTCCCGCGAACAGCGCCTGCAAGCCGAACTCGAACGGTGTCGAACCCATTCGAGGGCCAATGGTGATGACTGTCGAGATATGAATGACAACGATCAAGGCGAAAGCGACGAAAACCAAAATATTTATGACAAAGATGCCGCAAATTCTATGGACACAATAAGGAAGACTGGAGCTCCCAAAGGGCATTTCTGTCCATCCTGTAAGCGTGCGAAGCCATTTCCGAAATTACAGGGACTCCGGCGGCATTTCCAACAACGCAAGTGCTATCCTCCTTGAAACGCTACTTGCCATTAATTATTAATGCAGATATCACATGCGAGGAAGTGTGCGTGTGTTGTTTTAAAGTTTTTAGGCTCGTGAGCGAGTTCATTAGACATGCCGATAGACATGAAGGAGCATGCGAAAGAAAACGGGCATTCATTAGGAAAACATGCGATGAATTACGCGAACAATCCGACAAACAACTATCTCTCGCAATGAGCCAGTGTCGATCAGGCGTTCTCGTGGGGGAGAAACGGAAATGGGACGTGGCAGCTTTGGGCTCCGATATTTCGGGAGTTCGAGCCGAGTTTGACAGGACTGGTATGACGGCTTTGGACCAAAGTCTTCGCGAAATAAATGAGGGTGGAAGCCTCGGCTCGGCTCGCGATGAACTAGCTGCCCCCCTAATGCAGTCGCCTATAGCGTTTCCTCAGCTGGGCAACGTGGTTGATCCCGTTAATCCTAACAGCTCTTCGAACATGTCAACGGAGGGAATTTACTTCAATTCTGGCGAAGGGCAAACCGAAGGTCTTGACTTGCTACAAGATTTTGATGCTCCCATCCTTCAGATTATGAATACTATCCCAGCGTTGACCGGATGGCCGGCTCAAGACGATATTGTAGTAACCACAGAACCTGCAGTATACCATGGACAATGAGGGCTAATTCTCTATCCTTCCAGCAGGACCCTCAAACGTGAAGTTCAGTCCAATTTTCGTGCTCAGCATTTCTAGCTCCTTGACTTTATGTTCCAGTCTTTTTGAGTATGGAAGGGTCATTTTCGCCCAGTTGGCGATCACTTCATCTGTGGCAAAAAGAAACGTAATGGCATATCCTTGCTCGATCTTAAAACCGAGTCTAGCGTCCAGAATCACCCTACAGTTGTTAGAGCATGACTATAATATAAAGATATTACTTACAAGCCACCATCTGGAAAATATTTCACCTCGGGCTTAGAGCCTATACGATCCAGCTCGGATTGGGGAATCTCATATAAGGATCTTCTCCCCTTCGTAGTCGCTAAGTCTTGAAGATGCGAAAGGGTATAATACTCCACTCGTGATCCTTTGGCCCACAGATGCACCATAAGAACACGATGACCAGCTTTTAGACCACCCCTCCTAAAGCATTCGACATGGCCAGGGAATTCTTCGTATCTCAGCCAGTGTCCGAGGCTGCACCGTTCAAGGGAGGTTTCGAGGATAGATCGGATTCGCTGAAGACAATTAGACGTAGTCACAGAAATGTCTTATTCCACTTACTTCGTCAAAGGCAAATTGCTTGCAAAAGTCCAAACCATATTCGGTGAGATATGGGAAGCCCCGCCTCTCCATCTCTAAGACGTGGTCACCAACCGTTGAGTCGTTCAAATCAAAAAACCCCTCCTCAAGGAGAGAATTCCTTGCCACATCTAGCTTAAATGTGGTTGCTGCCATAACTGAGACTGGCCGTGCCTGAAGCTGACGATGCAAACAGCTGCGGGGCAGTGGTCGGTTGAAGCTATCCGGAAAATTAATGTTCCATAACCGCCAAACCCCAGCCCCACTTCGGCCTCGGGCATTCCCGTTCCAACTTATCTGATTTAGCATTCAGGTACGTCAGGGATCACAGTTGTGTGATACCTATGTACAAGGATCACAGTTGTGTGATACCTATCTACAAGGATCACAGTTGTGTGATACTACTGCCTACCAGGAAGTTATCCGTCAGGAATCACAATTCTATGATACTGCTCCACAGGGATCACGACTTCGTGGTCATCGCTGCAATTGGTCGTCAAGTCTACCGCGTCATTACGCTAGTGCTTCCGATACCTATAGAGCTAAGAACGACCCGAAGATTTAGTGCCTCGATGCAAAAGTGACGCCACCAACTGAATGATACCTGAATCTATCCAATTGAAATTGGCACTCTACTTCGTATGCCATGCATGCACCGTATAGTGCACTCCGACGCATAAACGCTGAATACGTGAGGGGATAAGTGTGATCTTGATAAACACAGAAGTCTGGGGTAACGAACATATAAGAATGACCAATCCCCCAGGTTCTTTTTGACCTTTCCCTTCATCATTGGCATTCCAGTCTCTTGGGCCACTCCATACCAGCTTCCCATATCGCACGGATATTTCTCAGTCGTCCAAATTCCTCCAAGGCTTGACACCACCCAATAGCCCAACGAAGGAGTCGACTATGTCTCTTGTCAACTTGAAGGATCTGTTGCATCTCTTTGGTGTGGCTCTTAAGATTCTTGAGAATGCGCTGCTCGTTCTTCCCGACCAAGAACCTCCAAACACTCCTGTCTCCCAGGACCAGTCGCTCGACATTGATCGACTGAAGCAGTTGATGATCAAGCTCAGCGACGATGAATGTTCTTCGGCTCCACTCTCCTTGGCAATTAAGCCAGGTCAGTCTTGTTCTGCCAGCAATGAACAGGAGGAGGACGCTCAGGTAGCAGATGGAATTGATCTCAAACATCCGATCTGTACTACACCGGATGACAAGTGGGCACTTACACTCTAATTTCTTCAGAAAATGGCTGACACGGATCCAGCTGGGACACAGAACCATATATATACACGATCGCCGAACCGATGGAGACCAGCAGTGGTCTGGACGACTATGCTGAATATGCATTCGTTGTCCGTGGACGTGTTGGTACGTAATACTTCTAACTAAAAGAGAAAAACCGTACTAATAGTATTATTAGACTGGAATCCTGAGAGCGCGGACGTTTCCGAGGGGGATTTCCAGAATACATCAGGCGCTCTAGCACGGATCGACCCCGAGAACGCGGACTTTTCTGAGGGGGATTTCTAAAATGCATTAGACGCTCTAGCACAAGTCGACCCTATGACCGCGGACTTTTCTGAGGAGTGACTCACACTACCGAGTGGCGCAGCCCAAAAACACATAGTAAATGATATTTTACACCTTATATCTTAACTGTAGACCTGGCAATAGTTAAGGGTCAACGGAAGTTGTGCGATTCTGAATTAATTAAATTGTATGGCTTTGGATAGCATATAAAACATAACAATTACTCATGTTACGTTAAATGAACAACTAGCCTGGGCAATCAGGCAGCCATGCCAGTCACGTGCTCCCATAACACATCCGGGCAAAACTAGGCAGTGCAGCCAGGTGCTGCCAAGGCCAGATTTTGCCAATAAATCACCCCATTCGGCTTAATACCGCCGATCTGGTAACCAACAAAACATATACAAGTCACTGGATAAGCCGAATTAGGCAATGTTTGCATTGTTTCTAGTAAGTACCGCTGCACCGAACCTCGCCCTTGGGGCAGTCGGCCCCACGTACCACTGCACCGAACTAAGGCTTTGGTGCAGCCACTGCACCAGTACCGCTGCACCGGTACCGCTGCACTTGTCAAGGCCTAGGTAAAACCTCATCTAGCGTGCACACTAATTTTTCTCCTCTGCTCTGTATAAAATAGAGCATCAGCAGTATCAAATTCCTCTTCCAGTCTTCGAGTCCCTTTTTTCCTTCACAATTTTCGTTGCAACAGATGTCGGGTATGTTTCCCGTCATTTAAAAGCGAGATCTTTCGAGCCCTCTTCCGAAGTTCTACGTCGTCTTCTTATGTTAGGAGCCCTCTTCTAGGGGAGAAGTAAATTGATTATGCAAAGTACATTATTTATCTATCCACATTAATAGTAATGTTCCCCTCGACTCTGTTATCACGATATTCCCCTTGAATCTCTCCTAGAGAGGATAGCTCTAGTCGTAGTCTTTCGGGGAGCCATATTTTCGATAGTTGCACAGACCGGACCTGTAAATGCGCGTTCAAGACACTTTGAATGTCCTCATATGTGACCCAGCAGCGTCCGAGCTCAAAATGACGGAGAACAGGGAGGTGGACTTTCGACATGAAATCGATCAAATTGGGACTGTCATCTAGACAGAGTGTTTCAATATTGCTTAGTCCATCCGCCATTTTGTGTCGGAGACTACCAACACAGGCCCTTGGGTGAGCGTAGAACCCAGATATTTGAAAACATCTAACCAGAATATCGTTCTCTTTGGCCACAACCATAGCGTCGATGATTGTTTCAAGGTGTATTATAAATGAGTAGTTCCAATCAGCGAAGACTCGAGGCGCGAACCAGAGATAACTCTTATGAACACCTGCAACATAGGTAATATGGACGCTGTGGAGCGAGGCGAAACGGGGTATAGATCTGCGGAAAGCTTTCAAGTCTTCCCTCGTATCCAAGATCCTTTGCTGCTCTTTGGCTAAGCAGTTGAAATAAGAATAAATTGAGTTATACGTGACCCTCTCTCCACCTCTGCCCCAGAATGAGTCGTTCTGGTCCCGGACGAACTCAGATGAGGTATAAATGCAACTCTTAAAGTAATCCAAACGCTGAATATCTATAGGAAATCAGATTTTGGTCTTGCTACTCAATCGATAAGGACTTACTAGGGTCAATCAATTCCGATGCCTCATAGCATAAGATTTTCACATACGTAGAAACATAAGATTTCGACACATTTTGCAGACGATTGAGCCCAGAAAGTGAGGATTTTACTTTCAGAGTATGGAAGAGATATGGGAGACTTAAGTACCGGTGCTTCCAATTTGTCAATGAAACTGATATCAAGTCGTTTTTGGAAAGGTGCGCGAAGACCGCAAGTAGAATCTCTGGGGGTAGCTCTGTCATCGTTGGGACTACCGTCTATAACTGTTGGTTCCTTCGGTGTAGGCTTTATATGATTGTCTTAATGAATACTATAGGGGCCTGATTGCCGAGCCTGAATAGGGGCGGCAAATGCGAAACTCTATTGGCCAGTCACCATGCGGTTGTCAATTGGCTCCTATGATATCTATATTGATAGGTAGGATGAGTAGCCTAGGATTGTGATGCTAAACTTCGCTTATTGGGTTCCAAGGAACGAATGTGACGTCTGCCTGCACCCCGTAGAGGAGTGTGATCACCTCTTGCAGTGAATTCGAGCACCGGGAAACACTTGACTGGTAGTATTCAGCTATCACCTTCCATTGTTGTATCTCTTCCTGGTGATACTGGATCGTATTTTGGGCCTCCTCGAGCCTCTTCATCAGATACTGTACCTTAGTCTCCGCTAGCATCCTCTTCTTCTCCTCTGCTATAGTGTTCCTTTTAGCTTCTTCAAGTTCGTAGACGATCTGAGATCTTTCTGTCCTTAGAAGGATATCAGGACTCTGTGATTGCACGCGGTCAATGCCCTGTATATCTGAATGGCACGGGCTCTCGATTATCTTTCCAGCTCCGTGCTACTTTACCATCAGAAACCTATCATTCTTTGCATTTCCTAGAAGACAACTTACTTTCCCAATTACATGAAAGGTTTTTCCAATCTCGCTGCATAACTGCTTATATGAACCGATGGAGTGCTTGCTGAGATGCCTTTGAAATAAGGGCAGAAGACCCTGGTCGAGAATCTTCCAAGTATATGGAGTGTCATCGTTAATGGACTTTAGGCGTACATGAGAGGGGTGTACTTTGAGGCCTAATTCATCGTCTTCTAGGTATATCAGCAATGATCTGCTATTAATGAGGGAGGAAGCGTACAAATGTGCTGGGCCATGCGCTCCCTACACTTAGATCTCCACAAGGCACGTCTTGAGTTTCTTGAGCCTGACTCTTTAGGTGACATATTGAATCTCGGCTAAAGTATTTGCTTGAAAGTCTACGGGAATGGGGCGATGGCACATGGAGAGAATTTAAGATCGGGTACCTAGGATCCCCTTTAGGTGGTGGCAACGAGCCCGAGGCAATTTCACTTCAATTTTGTTTGAATATTTAAGGTTTCAGATAGGACAAAAGGGTTTCTGTCGAAGTCCAAGGCTGAAATTCCTGCTCAAAAAGCTCAACACCAAGATGAATATTCGCTCTGACAAGTTCCCTTACCGCACGTCGCGCATCGAGACAAGCTGACACTGTAAATTATTGTTAGGGAAAAGGCCATACATGTGAAAACTAGTATACAAGTTCGTACCAGCGACTAATAACTTCCCCACTTGATGTTTCATCTCTAAGGAAAGCTGTTCATCCCAGTCGACCTGACCTCCGTAAACCTCGATTAGGCCATGGTGCCCGAGCTTTTTCGGGTCATTGACATGGGGAGACTTGGTTTTGTCATACACAGTCACATGTAACAACTATATTATTAACCGCGTGTTGATCTTATAACAAATCAAAGAACTTACATAGCCATCATCTTGTTCCACCAATTTCTGCAGCCAACCGTGGGCACTTTCCCAATCTCCCGGTCTGTCTAACTGCCAAACCAAAGAGATCCTTCGAGTACGGACCCGCGCCGAATGAATACCTTCTAAAATCTCCTTGATATAGGGCAGTTGGGCTGCAATACCAATACCTGTTGCTATCAACAACAAATGGCCGTAATCACCGACTTCCGAAGAAAATCCAAGTGGATTAACGGAACATGGGCCAAATGGACCATCAACCCAGGCACGGCATTTTTTGTTTACCTCCACCCTCTCAAGTAGTCTCCTTGTGAAGCCGTTTCGTGGTCGGAAAAGAAGTGAAACCAATATCGTTTGGTCAGTTTGATTCACTTCCCACCAAACGATCGTAAATGGATGGGCTTGAAACAGGTAGAAGAGGCCGACGCATGGGACCCCCAACATTAGGCGCTCTCCAGCCCTCACTTTCCACGCTCGAGGAAGTTCGAGAGTTAGTTGCGCAGCATCTCCGTGCCTTTGCAGGGCTAGCTGGACCGAGCCTTTTCCGAGTGCAACATTTCTGAAGAGAATCCGAGCTAGCTGCATTATTCCAGTAATAGTGAGGGTAGAGATGTAGATGACGGTATACAGCCAGGACTTAGCTGGAAAGGAATGAGTGTGCCTCCATATTGTATAGATCATGACTAAAGCGCAACCCTGGTGAGTTCTGAGAAATACCTCGTATACCCTTTTCTTCACGAGGGGTAGAATCATTAGGGCAAGGAGCATGCTCGCCGACTGCGCAACGAAGTCAGTATGAAACTTAGTAAACGATCACAGGCGCTCACTAGGACACCGTATAGGTGGAGATCATTTGACATTGTAACACTTTGGGTGCAAGTAATTATCAGAATATGGACCAGAGCCTCAAGCATAGCCAAAATTCCAAATGTATAATGGATGGCCCCGTATCCCTGAAGTGATATCCCAAGAATCCTGGCTCCTAACTCATAACCACCAGCAAAGAACATAGGGATCAAATGAGCTAGGCATAGGCGAGCTGCTCTTGAGCTTGCTTGAGGTAGCGAATGGACACCCCAAGCGTTGCAAACCGCCGTGCCAACGAGGCACAAGAATCCGATGATCAAATTCAGCCTAGATAACTTTTGCAGACCAAAGATCCGTTTCTCAAATTTTGGATAGGCAATGTGGTAGAGAAAGAACGAGCGAAAAGGTCCGAATACATAATACGAAGCTACTCGCGCGTAATGGTAAATCCCAATACATAATAAGGCGGCAACAACAACCAGCGAGTAGCGCCCTTCCGTCGAGTTGAGGAAGTCCATAATACGGTGGTTATTTTAGTGAAGATGAAAAAAGATTGGAGAAAGAGTTTCTATGGGATAGCAGCGGCGTTATGGTGAAATTAAAAGTAGCTGAGCAAAGGGAGCCCGAATGGGAGCCACAGATATTTTTCGCCATAAGCTTTTTCATGCTCACCCTAGGTGACACACTTCAGGGCCAGCAGATTGTGTAAGCCGACCCCTTTCTGTACCCTAATCACGTTCAATGAGGCTGCTTCTCCGTCCCTGTAGTGTTGATTTCAGGTTCCTCATCCTTCATTCTAGACAGTGCTTGGGCTCTGAACTCAAAGTATCGAAAGACTCCATCAACTTTTTCCCTACGAGTTTCTTCGCTAGACTCTTGAATACCAGACTGAGTGAGCTGCTGTAGTCCAGGATAGAGATTTTCCTATAAGGGGTGCGTTAGCACCCATGTCGCGGTCCCTTGGGGAGCCCTTGGATAGGTGGCAACCTGCGCTTACCAACATTACTAATACATCATCTGGCAAAGGCGTTTCACCCCCATTAGAGGAGCTATATGCCACTCGGGCACGTGGATGGTCAATGAGAACATAGACATGTGCGTTGCACTGTTCCGCGAGCTCGTGAGCCTTTTTGATGAGGGTCGGAGCTCTTTTGCAAAATGTGGAGCGTTCCTTTTTGGTATAATCGGTGCCTCCCATTTTTGTTTAGATGATAAATAAAACTTTCAAGGAGATTGATTGTATAGATTTCTTTAATTCTACGTGGGAAACTGAGGGGTTATTTATACTTCTGAGGCGTTTCTTAGCGTCATGACAAAGATGAGCAGGATCGTACTTTTGTCTCCAACGCTAGTTACTAACTTAGTACTGTGGCTTGTGAGGGGTTCTTGAATCACATTTCAAACTAGGTATATCCTCTGTCGATCTATAAACACACTCTTTTTGTTTGTTCTTCCCTTGAGCCCAGCGTTCCTGATCCACGCCTACGCCGGGTACCTCGGGTTCGGCGCGAACTTTCATGCGAAATGCAATTTATGCAAGGTGCTCTGTTCAAATAGCCATGGTCACTCCGCCCAAATGGTGATGAGGGTGACTGCTTCATTTCAAACGACGCCATATTCGCTGGGAAGCCGTTGATTCTCCAACCATCATGCGGGGAGGGCCTTATCCGAATATCAATAGTCTCTTCAGAATGACGCACTAGGAAAATAACCGGATGAACAAAGCACCCGCACTCGCAGCAAATGTCCCGCGTCGTTCCAAAATGCCCCACCTTCTTTGATTCGATTGCTAGGTCTAGTCCCTGTGGGTGGAGCTGGCTTAGCGCTTGTACCACATCCTTGGCTTGACCCTTGCAACGGATGACGCCATGGCACCAAAAGGGAAAGCCATCTTTTGGTGGTAAATCCGTCAATTCAAAGTAGAACCTGGATGCTAGAAGTGCGGATGCTGCCTCTCGGGCAATTCGGGCACTCCCCGGCTGGAGAAGCACCAGATCTCGATAGCTTTTAATCATTGCAACTGCATCGATAGGACTGGGAATACCCCCTAGCGGCACATTAAATCGGAAATAGTCAGGCCGACTAGCCTCGCTTAGCTGGTTTCTCATTCTGTGCCATTCCTGCTCTGTATCCATGGAAGACATCCACGCATCAAAGCCTCGTCGCAGGAATCCATCTGAAAAGACATGACGAAAATGCGGTGTTCTATCGCACGCACTATCTGTGATTCCAGTCCCCAATGATAGAAGGCGGGCGGGACCTCCACGTGAAGGCCATATTCGGTGACACAGTTGGCTAGCGATGGCTCCAGTAAAGTTGTACTGGAGTCCACCATCCTGGAAGGAGCCTATTCCCCGGATATGGGCAGGCCTAAAGAAACTACGTAATGAAATTTGTTAGCTACTCAAAAGCAAAAGAGGCCCGCGTATCGTACAAAGGTGCAGCAGCAGTAGCTTCAGCTCTATATGTACCATCAGCGTTGTCAATTAATATTGGGGTATACTAGAGGTGATTACGCTTGGCAAACCCGTGGCTCGTCTTTCACATTGTATGGCCGCAGAATTTCGTAGCCTAATATAAATCAGAAGATGAATCTCAGGATAGTCTGCAACCAACCGTGATCTTCTTCCCCTGGATCCTGAACAGCATTGAAATTACCCATGATGAAAGAGTTTGTGTTCCTAGATATACTCGTTGCTGTGACGCCAAATTTAGCACCGGAGAATAGCGGTCCAGATGGAATTGCAAACGGGCCAAATAG
The DNA here is from genome assembly GCA_911456345.1 of Penicillium egyptiacum. Classification (NCBI taxonomy): domain Eukaryota; kingdom Fungi; phylum Ascomycota; class Eurotiomycetes; order Eurotiales; family Aspergillaceae; genus Penicillium; species Penicillium egyptiacum. The sequence continues at coordinate 85,618 of CAJVRC010000875.1, read as the reverse complement.
GTTCTCTTTCCTATGAAAAGCCACTTTCAAGGTCGACTCAAATACCCTGGAGTCATAGCAACTGTCGTAAAGGAGCCATATAATCCATTTTGAAAGACTCCCTAGGACGGGTAGGCGGCTGAGGAGGATGCGCATAAGCCAAGGAAGAGCTGCTCGACGCCTCTCGCGGAAAATGTGCTTGGCTAGCACCTCAAATTTTAGAGAACAGTCTGCTATAGTCCAAAACATAGCAAATAGTCCGAGAATGATATGGCCACCTTGCCGATGTTAGAGGGTTCCAAATTATATAGACGGGGCGTACCGGAGCTTGTTCCAACTCCCAAATCAAAAATATCAGGGATTTGACATGGCCTCAAATGTTCCTGGAGCAGAAGCAAGAATTCCAGAGGGATGACTCCTCGCACTCCGCCTCCATCAATAGCTAGAACAGAAGGAGACATTGTGGGCGGGAGAACATCAATTATCAGAGGCCTGCGATAAAGACAATGAAGGCAAAAGGCGATCTGAAAACGGTACTCGTAGGAAGGTACTGGCACTCCAAATATCTGAGCACACGTGTCGCACATCGTATGGCCACAACCTAGAGTATGTTGGGCAACGCGTAAGATGCAGTAGAGGCAGATCCTGTTTGATCTTATGCGACAAAGCCGGCCATATTGGGAAACAAGCTGCCGCTTTCGTAGTTCCGCAGACGATCTGTTGTTATATACCATTTCGTCAAATACGGTGATAAACTGACATTCAATTTGGTTGGTGAGCTCCTCGGGAGAGCTCTGAGGCCAGTCAACCTCCTTTTGAAGGGCTTCGAGGATCTTTTCTTTATATAAAGTGTGGAAAACCATTCTAGGCGGCAGGGCTGTAAGGAATAAGAGCGCGGACTCGCTTTAGTGGGGTTCAATTGAATTGCACCAGTATATTGCTCACATACCTAGCATCTCCGGGAAGTAGTGGTCCATTAACAGGGCTGCCGCAACCACAGGCGCGATATCCCCTCCCTGAAAGCCGGCAGTTTTCCCAGCCCGGTGGTAATGTGCTATATTCGTACCAACTGCCTGAGAGACCTTGTTGTTGACTCTGGTTGACTCAACAAAGTTGAAAGGGCGATCAATAGTAGTCGTCAAATGCTGCAAAGCTGAGCCGAAAAGCGCGACAAGCTGAGTAGCTGAAGGAAGGGCACCATTGTCACGGTATAACATAGTCATGTCCTGTATTTGGCCCTTTATAAGAGCCCGTAGTCTTTCATACCGAGCAGTCGGAGATAGACTTTCATCTAAATAGACGAAGTTGATAGCTGAAAATGAATCGTTTAAAGACTTGTCTCCCGAGCTATACAGCTGGTGGTAGAATAACTCTGTCTGTAGGAGATATTCGTCCAAGTCTTCCGTCCTTGCTCTTAGTGCGACGATTACTCGTGGGCGAAGAGCACTAGGGAAGGATGATGCTGATTGTATTCTAATACAAGCAGCGAGAAACTCTGCAACGCCCTTCAGACCATCGAGGTCGTCACCGAAAATACAGATCACGTCAGTAAAAAGGAAAACCAGACGCGCCCATACAATAATTAAAATTGCTTGCATAGAGCAGCACTCCCACAGCACAGGATTTCCAAGAGTTGCTTCAGGGCTAGTATCTGGGAGAGGTCGAAGCTGCTGCACGTCCCCATCAGCAAACAGTACAGGACGAGTTGAGTTCAGCGACATAGTATCAGGCCTTAGCCGAATATTTGAACACGAGCTGTATCTTTTGATGTTATTCTGGGGGTAGAGATATTGGAGGGCCAAATCTTTCTCCTTATTTCCAAGGAAAGTGCACAAGCTTGGATATTGACAGTCTGGCTGCGCCAGCTCGTCAATTACGACTTGCAGACGGTCTTTGTCATGGATAGCAAGCCTAGAGTCTCTGCCGAGACATATCTCGAGCCAGCCAATACGGTCTAGATGCTGCATATTGGAGTCTGACTTTCTTTTTCCGATTTCTAGTTTGATGTTTTGCCGGAAATAGCGGAATTTATTGTTATAGACGACAAATGTTCCCAAAATGGTGTCGGCCGCAGTTATGACCCACATGGTCCTAATACCCTTTCAATCTAGGCCGGTACCCCAAATTGGTGCCCACCTGTCGATCATCGCCCGCGAATCCTTCCTTGTTTAGGTCAAGCGGGATGGGGGAAGTTGGTCGTTAAGCGCCCAATAGAGTTGTTGGATACCTTTTTCTTTGATCATCGATACTTTGCGGCGTTTGGTCTCTACAAGGTTTGAACAGGGGTGAGAGAGCTGGAATAGTCCTTTACTGACCAGCTGATGGCGGTCGGTGGTAGTATAAACCCCTGAGGGGGAATGGATAGTGCTCTCGTCCCTTCACTTCTACTTCTCCTCATGATGTTTCCCAATGATTATCCTTACAATCCTTATGCCTATGGCATCGCGCCGTACCAAGTTGCCCAGAATCCCAATCTACGTCAAGGGGATCAAGACCCCTATTATGAGATGGATAACCATTGGGGCGCTGTTCCGGTCATGGGAAGCACGCCGAACAACTTCAATCACTCGGTTATGCTAGGGGGTTACCCCGACCCACGAGGGCTCGGCTGGAATGGGTTGTGAGTCTCCTTTAAAGTTATGTTAAATGACATTCTCTAATTTTGTGATACAGCACCAATATGAACAGCTTCCCCCCATTAAGTGGTGCTTCCTTCCCTCCGAACGGTGTCGACTTTGCTCCTAGCTATAGCGGGATTGGGTCAAATAGTGGTCCTCCAAACAGCGCTGTTCCTATACCGGATGTTATGCTTCCAAACGATACTTCTCATTTGATGCCACCGCGTGGTGAGCCTGCATGCTTGATCGGGTAAGGATCTAGCAGGAATTCGCAACAACAGAGCGCGATAAGCTGACCATATATAAGGGCATCTGAGAAGCAGACGCCTCCACAGGAGAAAAGTAAAACACCAATAGACCATATCTCACCCGCCTCATCGGACCCATTGGACGAGACAAGTGTAGGAGCTTCCTCCTGGGACGAAGGCGAGCGTGCACTTGCTAGCTTGTTGGGGGATAATACCCCCCTAGGCCTGGTGACCTCTTCGGTAGAACCTGAGGTGCCAGGTTTAGCCGTTTCTTTGAAAAGTCCAGATATCCCTTTTAATATGATTGATAAGCTTTCGATGGAAGCGACACGGCTCTCAACGATAGCCGACGGGCTTTCATCTACTATGTCTCAACTTTCAGACGTGATGAGCGAGCTCCCAGCAACAGCCGGCAAGCTCGCAGACACTGCTTCAGACCTTTCACAGACTGTCACACTAATCTCCTCTAAGGCAGACGGCATTGCGAGCTTTCCTGAAGATCCGAGAATTCAGCAAATCTTCGATACGGTTGACAGCCTAGCTGAGACTGTGAGCGAAATGGTGAAGCGTGAAAGAATAGTTATGGAGGCTTTCAGTAGCAGGAACGAGAAACCGGAGCGTTCTAAAGTGCCATTTCAATTTCAAAACAAAGCAACCCGAAAGCGAAAATGATCTGGTGGTTTTCAACCACTTGGCTCATATTTGTCTTTGGAATGTCATCTGCTAGATGTCTCTCGTGTATACAATTTGCAACCAATAAACCCCATCATCGTCTCAGTACATACAACAGGCGCGCTGGGGCTTCACATTGAATATTCCTAGTAATTCCAACTATATTGGCCCACTTATATATACCTCCATCGCTACACCATTCTATATTACGTTCACTTCATCTTCCACCCCTGGGCCAAGATTCCAGACACCCAGATAGTTTGAACGGGCTTCATCGAGCCGTGCGGTGCTTTGGGCAAGCTCCTCCTCCATCATGCCAAATATGTCAAACATTTTCCTTTGGAAACGAAGAAATATTTCTCTCGACTCTCTTTGCCACTGAAGCTCGGCTCTCAGATAGCTTATTTCGTACGTCAGGTCCTCGATTTGTTGTCTAGAGTTGGGGGCCGTTTGCTTATACTGTTGTATGCGAGAAGGCAGCCTTTCGATGCAGGAGGACGTGCCCCCACCACATAGGATATGGTGGTCTGTGGGTGTGATTTCTTCTGAGATCGTTTGCAGTGGGTAGCGGTTGGATGTAGACATATCAAAAGTTCATGGCACAAAGAATACTTTGAATTAGAATTAGGAATCTCACGAACAAATAGCTAGAGGCTGACCAATAACTATTACCACCAACACCGAAGTGGAGTCTAAGAGAACCCGCCGCCCCAAAATCGGTGCCACTCCCCTATACCTGGTCGAAACGGAATGTGATTTTGCTATCTGGTTCATTCCCCACTTAGACAATGACTGGTGCGATTCGATCTAGCATCCATGGTCCACGCGTACGATCTATTTTGGGCGCGGCCACCCACGGGTATTAGTGCGAAACACTAATCAACACTACTGCGTATTAAACGCTCTTATCACCAACGGCGCTTATAATGTGCGATCTGATTAGCTGGGCACGGTTTGTTTTGGCCGGCCGGAATTCTCTTCCCCCCGAGCCTAGTTGGCTAAGCCCACATCCTGTGTTCCCCTACCCTGCATTAATCGCAAGGGGCGCATCGTAAAGTGATCACGTGAAGCGATTTTAAAAGGCTATCGCATTAGGAGACTATCTGAAAATGGCACTAGTCAAAGGTTATCCCGGCGCCTCTTCGGGCTCGGCAAACGTGCTTCCTTATTCGTCGTTGCTCACTAGATTATCTCGACGACTTTTTTAATTTCCCTACTTGATAACCTTGGCTGTCTATCCTGTTTGACTGTAGCAAGGACAATATGTCTTCTAGCAATGAATTTGATGTTCCTGGCCCAAGCACTGAACTAGTAAGGGCCAGTTGCACTTCCACGAATCAAGCCTACTGCTAAATATGTTATACATATAGGGTTCCAACGACTACTTTATCGCGGAGCGTACCTTTACCAGAGAGCGGGCATCGAAGATTTATCAGGAACAACTCGAGCACCAAATTCACGAACAAGCACTTCTCTACGACGGGCTACGGCGTTATTGTAAACGGCTAGAAAGCGACTTGCTCGATGGCGACCGGAAGCAATTGCATATGGAGACCCAGCTTCGCCATGCTTCGGAAGATCGGCAAACTCTGGTCCACAACCTAGCGCTAGAACAGGCTAAAAACCAAGACTTAGAATCCCGTCTGGCAGGTATCTATCCTTTGGTTCAAAGTCTACTCCTCAGGTTGCAATCTTGCGATCAGTCGGACGCATTAAAGAGTCAATTTCAGCAACAAGAAGAACAGATTTTGTCTCTCCGGGCTACGCTCCATGCTAAAGAGGAAACAGTACGCATTCTGGGTCAGGCGTTTTGTCCAGCAGGGGACATAGACTTTAGAGAAACTTTCTCGGATTGCTCTGGTTGTGAGCAAAGCTTCGGAACTTGCGGCGACAACGTGCTTCTATCAAATCAATGTTGAATCTCAGATATAATAAAGCGGCAAGATCGCACACTGCTTTTATGACATAAGAAATGCCCCGTCCAATCGTGTAGTGCTACCTATTGCAATCGCACTAGTGTCTAATTACCTGCCGGGGCTGAGTCCTCCATTATTAGTTCTTAGGTATATAAAGGGCCTCCTTCCCCCAGCCAGTTGCATGCTCTGATATTCTCTTTTCCTCTTCCTAGGCCCGCTTATATCGACTTTCTGAGCGTGGCCACTAGGATCACGATGGCAAGCCATTCCAACACCATTATTATAGCCGATGACGAGGAATTGCCAAGCCTCCAGCCAGGTGGCTCACGACCTCGGGGGGGCCCTCGCTGTGATTACAGTTACCGAGAATTTGAGCACATGTTCGGTGAAACAGATGATGAGACGGATACGACGCCATCGCGTAAACGCAAAAGAACCGAAATGAAGGAGCCGTCTGCTTTGGTACTAGTTCTTATAAGACCTCCTTCTTCGCCCTTCACTAACAATAGATCAGGATAACGCTTTTAAGGAGCTCCAAAAGGCAATTCGCCATAAAATGCAACGGCTACGGGAGAAAAAACGCATGCTTCGAGATGAACTTCGCCAGGAGAGGGAGAGGCACCGAAAGACGCTAGAGGAAGCTTCCCGGCAAAGAGAAAGGCGTGTTTTAGAGTGCAAGATCTGCTACACGCAACCAGACCGCTGGGTGACGATTGTATGTGGGCACATGATTTGCGAGTCATGCGCGGGAAACCTTGAAACCCCAAAAAAATGCCCTATCTGCCGAGAACGATTCACAGGATATATCGGATGTTTACCCTTTGCAGGATAAAGCATGTATATCATATTGCAGGTCTAGTTTAATGACCATTATCTCAATAGTCTAAGTTTCTTTACTGAGAATATACATGGAGTCGTCTTCCCTACACGAAGCAGCCTTCTGTGGATAGGTGATAGTGAAGGCCGACCTAAGGCCAGTCCCTGGTATCATTTCAACCAGTAGTCTCCTTTACCGAATAAAACTTGCAATACATATTCGCGAGAGCGAAAACAAACGCAATTGAAAATAATAACGAACTCTGCAATTCATATTGCTCGAGAGAGGAAACAGAGATTTCAGGTAGAGCTATCGCTATTGCGACGTTTCGTGATAATATCAATAGAAGATTCGTCGTCTGTGAGATCTGTGGGATCAGACAATTTCTCTTCTCCGTCAACGAGGGCGTCTTTGTTGACCGGGAAGTCTGGGGCTTCTGGTATCGCTGCTTTCAGATTTTCTATTGCCTTCTCACGGTCTCGAATAGTTGTTTGAAGACATGTGATCAGTTCCCGCTGGCATTCATTATCATGCTGGAGTTGCTGAAATCGCTGGATATATCTTCCAGTAGAAAGAGGGTCGTTCTTAGTACTTAGAGAGTGTAGCATGGCATCGATCGAGGGATGAAGGTTGGCGACTCGGGATTCTAGCTGCAGCAATTTGCTTCTTTCCAAGCTAAGATCACGAGATATTGCTTGACATGTTTCGGCTGCGACACGTAAAGAGGATTCGTATTGCGATTTTTCATACTCTAGACCAGATACCTTTCTCTCTACCTGAGTGCAGTGAGTGCTCAAGTTCTGGTACGCAGCAGCGTCCCTATCAATCCTGGATTCTAGGCGCCCCTGGTAATGTCGGGACGCCTGATCTTGGTATAATAGCTTCTCAATTAGATCGAATGCATTGGCCTACCGGATTGTTGTGAGATTTAGAGTAGTGTATTCAATTGACGTTTTTGACCTACCGTAGTAAAATATTCATGAGACACGGCACCACTGGATGTGTCCATCTGTGAAGACATCCTAGATTAGAACTTTGGGCATCCGTGAGTGTAGTCTCGAGCTGACTAGGTCGGCTCACTTTAGTTAAATGAAGTAAGGCTGTCCCTTTATGGAGTGAATAGTGACCCTATTCTGGGTTCTGAGACACATTTTGGGCGTGGCGCCGCTACAGGCTTTAGCTTTATTCTTTTTGATTAATTTCTTTTCTTGTGCTTCTTTGTATACTTCTGACTTGGAAGGTTAGCGCTAAACGAAACTTTCACCTGCCACCCCCGGTAGATAGTCCTCTAGCCGGTGAATAGTACGATTGCTTGTTAGTTCTAACACCACCACGGGGCCTTAAGCCTCAACTTGGGCTGACGTATAAATACTCCTCTTCGCGTTCAGTTCCATTTACTATAGAAATCTCGTCTAATAAAGGAATATCGTCATTTAAATTATTTAAACGAAGGTTTAAGCCTAGTATAACTATTTAAAGCAACATGGGAGTATTGAACATCATCTTCCGTATGTCAATTTACTTCTTTATCGTTATATCGCTAATACAGATCCAGCCTGGAAGAAAGGCGCGAAGAAAAAACGCCGCATCCCGAGAAAGGAGGCTCGGGGAAAGAACTCTCCTAGCCTAGAAAAGGGGAAGAATCCTTTCCGTCAGCCTGTAAAGGGTTCTCCCCCTGGCTCCTCGACATTCGGATCTCCGCCAAAAGAGCCCCATGTGAATCCCTTCAGTCGGCCTAAGGTCTCAACATTCGGATCTCCGCCGAAAGAACCCCATGTGAATCCGTTCAGTCGGCCTAAGGTCTCAACATTCGGATCTCCGCCGAAAGAACCCCATGTGAATCCCTTCAGTCGGCCTAAGGTCTCAACATTCGGATCTCCGCCGAAAGAACCCCATGTGAATCCGTTCAGTCGGCCTAAGGACTTAACGTTCGGATCTCCGCCGAAAGAGCCCCATGTGAATCCGTTCAGTCGGCCTAAGGTCTCAACATTCGGATCTCCGCCGAAAGAGCCCAGTGTGAGAGGAAAGAGTTCGTTCGGTCAGCCTTCCGCCTCAGTATCCCCTTCTTTGTTCTCGAGAAAGCCCTAGATTGGGGAAACGGAAAGAGACCTTTCAGTTAGCCTAGGCTGTGAACATTCAGAGATAGTAGTAGATCAAGCACTCGTGAGCATGTTAACGCACTGTATGTTCGAATGGACCCTTTTTCAAATACTTAGAGTGGACAGCGTAAACATAATGCCATCGATTGTTGGACATTCACCACTTTTATACTACTATCCCAAATGTGAATTTTATTGTATAGGATAAAAGCCTCGTTTTCATACAGAGCGAGAGATATCTAGTGAATCACCTCAGAAACTGGATATTATAGATTTGTATGGGATTAAAAGCTTCATCTATCTGCCTAAGAACTACGTAAGGTACTTTGCTTACTAAGGTCACTAGAATGGTACCTATATATGTAGGTAATATCCAAGATTAACTATTTTTCTGCCAGGCAAAATCCAGGCATTCAGGCATAAAATAGATGCATGCGACCCTGGGCGCCATTCCTTCGTACCCTTGCCTCCTCTTTCTGGGCGCGGCGAGTTGAATGGAATAGGGCCCGGTCAAAGCCATTTTCTGCCGACACCATTTGATCGTGGCAGTATGGCAGTTGCTATGACCGTATTAAAGGCCTAATTGCGCCTCCTCTAGATACTTAAAGCCACATCGTATGCCACTTAAAGCACTCTTCAATCTTTAGGATGCCATCAAACAGAATGATATTCTCTGTCTTTCTACTCCTCGCTAGCATCCACATACGCGCCTCTTTAGGTGGAACTCTTACTATCATTGATTACGGTGGCCAATGTGCGATATGGTCCGATGATAACCATGGCTGCACAGGGTCCTCAGCACCTTTTGGTCTACGCGACGGAGATGACTGTTCAGGTGCGTGAGAGCGCTACGCCACTGTGATAGGGCGCTAACACAGCCCTAGATTTAAGCAAGGTTACAGATGGCAGCCGCAAACACTATTCCGTGCTAAAGGTAGACACATGCGGCACGGAAAACAGTCGTCCAGTCGCATGGATAGAAGTGAACGACGATGGACTTGTCACTTTTTTCAACCATAATGGAAATAAAGCAGCATGTACACTAGACAACGGCTTAAAGGTAGGAAGCTCGTGTAGTGCTTCCGACTTGTTATCCATGACTTCCTCGTCCTTATCATCCGTCTCGGCCTCATCTACGTCTTCCTCGTCCTTATCCGCCTCGACCTCATCTACGTCTTCCTTGTCCTCATCATCCGCCCCAACCTCATCTGAGTCTTCCTCGACCTCATCTGAGTCTTCCTCGACCTCATCTGAGTCTTCCTTGTCCTCACCATCTGCCCCCACCTCATCTGAGTCTTCCTCGCCGGTATCAAGCTCTTCGGCAGCGTCGAAAACTTCTTCCGTTCATGGCCTGTCTTCAACTTCGTCCACCATGTTACCAGATTCTTGCACTACGGTCTGAAGCGCTGGTTATCTGATTTCCGGCGTGCTAAAACTGGGTCACGGCTCCAATTGAGATGGCTCTAAGAACCTTCATGTTCCAGCGTCTATCATGTATCTCTCTGGGCGTGGTTTTCCCTCACTGGGTTTTTCCACTCCACTAGCGTAAATACGAGAGAGAATTCGTACTTTTATTCTTACACAGCAGGTTTTGATTCCGAGGGCGGCCCTCTAAACATTTTGAGGGCCAACAAACATGACAAACATGGAAATCTGCTTAGATGCATAAAAGTATGCAGGTTTCGGCGGTATTATTCAGTATTCTGTCTACAGCTTAGTAGTATAAAAATTAAGAAAGTATTTGCTGCCAGGAGAGCATCACTTTAATAGGTAAAATATCTTCTATTTTAAACAAGCATCAAAGCAGACCCAGGTCGGGTTTTTGTGCACAAAACTCCTCATTAAGATTCCAGATAGCCAGTAAGTTCAGGCACATTCTAAGAGTCAGAAGCGAGATCCGAAAGGGCATCTCCGTAGAGAGACACGTCTACAAAGAGGTCGTCCATATCTTCACTCCCATCCACTTCACTACTCGCAGTGCAGCTCTCTTCCACCAAATTCGCGCACCCAAATCTGATTTTTGTCGATTCGTCAGCATCAGCACCAGCGACAGCACCAGCCTCAGCCTCGCCATCGCCACCGCCACCGCCACCGCCAGGAGCCGGAGCATTCGTAGTGTGCTGGAATTCTGGCCAGTAGACCCCGTCTCGAATAAACGCCGGAGTAGTATCGAGATTCAATTCTCTCCGCAGGAAGTAAGAATTCTCAGCAAATGCCTCTTTTTCAGCAGCGATAAGGTTCTCAAAGGCAGCGCAGTAAAGCTGCTGGGCGTTCCTTCTCCATGCTTGTAGATAGATCCATGCTGCCTCATCATCCTCTCCGAATAAGACATCCAGTTCTCTCCGCACATCCACTCCGTTCCACCTAGTTTGGCCAATCAGCGCACTAGAAGTAGCACCAAGGTGTCCTAGTCGCACAGCCGCAGGGAAAACTTCGTCTAGTCGTCCTCCGTAAGTGCTATTCGCTAGGCCGGATGGGGTTTTCGTGCCAGAATGGAAGTCGCGATGGCAGCGAGAGAGATCATCCCAAGTGCCAGATTCGGCCGTATCCAGAGTTTGGTGGTCATCTCCGACACTTACAAACCAGGGAAGGATGTTCATGCGATGGGAGGTGGCTGGGCCAGTAGAACCATGAGGAAGGGCAGCCGAACTCAGTCGCACGTCCCCAAACTGGCATATTTGCTTAGTCCAGGTATACCCGAAATGGATAGCATCATCCTGGGTCCACATGTCGGGTTCAATCCGCTGCACAAAGCTATCTTTCGCATACCCTCTATCAATTAGTCGTTCATACCATGCTCTGATATCCCGATGCATGCCCAGGAGTAATTCAGTGCAATTTTGGTCATTTTCATCGGAAAGGGCAAGGCTCCCTTGTAGTGCGCTCTGTCCACGACCGGTTTGCACAAAGTCGGCAATGTTCACATCAATATGGCGGAAGAATGTGCTCTCTCCAGGATAGGTACTCTTGGCATAGTATGGGAACGACACCAGCTTCCATGGGTGGTCAGGGCGGAAGAATACATACAAGGCATAGTAAGCGGGGTCTTGTCGAACCAGCTGCTGCACGATGCTGAACCACATATTCCTAGCCCACCCAATTCGAGGTTCGCCAGGGCGGGCACGGTAATGCCAGTCATACATGCTGAACTCTTGCTTGATCAAAGACTGTAGGCCGCCTGGATGATTCCCATCAAAATCTTCATTCAACCATCCAAAAAGCCCTGGAATCACAATGCTTCCATCTCGAACCATCTGCTTATCCAAGTTCTGGACAGTAGGGTCAGGGGCTTGTCCAAAGCAGCGTATGTAGATCTTTTTGAATGTAAGAAATTGCATTTGTGCTGGGTTAGATACCCTAGGCAGGGTAGGAGAAATAGCTGTAAATCTCCATCCAGATTGAAGATTCCTAGCCCCGCCTTTAAACCAAGAAGGGTTACTGCGCCTCATCTGGTCCCACATTCCAAGGTTGTTGTATAAGTCACATAGTCGTCGTAGCATTTCTGAGTGGGATCCTTGGTAGAGCCCTAGATTTGTGCATAGGATTCTTGTGTGAGCTCTGCAGAGAGGTAGTGTAGGTAAGGCGGGTGAAGGCGACTGGGTGGTAATTTCTCGTCTAACCTTTCGGAGTAGCTGCTTCTTTAGGGTGTCCGTTGAGAGCTCTCCCTTTACCAGAAGGCGTTTGATAGCAGCTTCGGTAAGTGCACAGTCACAAGAAGCAAGTAACTTCTTAGGGTTTATGCGTGCACGCTTAGAAGGGCTGGGGATGGGCTCGTTCTCGTTCTCGTCCTCATCCTCATCCTCATCCTCGTCCTCGTCCTCGCCGTAAGAAGTAAGTAACTTCTTAGGGTTTATGCGTGCACGCTTAGAAGGGCTGGGGATGGGCTCGTCCTCGTCCTCGTCCTCATCCTCGTCCTCGCCGTAAGAAGCAAGTAACTTCTTAGGTTTTATGCGTGCACGCTTAGAAGGGCTGGGGATGGGCTCGTTCTCGTCCTCGTCCTCGTCCTCATCCTCATCCTCGTTCTCGTCCTCGTCCTCATCCTCATCCTCATCCTCATCCTCGTCCTCGCCGTAAGAAGTAAGTAACTTCTTAGGGTTTATGCGTGCACGCTTAGAAGGGCTGGGGATGGGCTCGTCCTCGTCCTCGTCCTCGTTAGGAAAAAGAGATGACGAAGGTAGCGAGGGCGGTGGTATCGATGAGGGTGTTGGTAGCGAGCGCGATGGTATCGATGAGGGTGTTGGTAGCGAGGGCGATGGTATCGATGAGGGTGTTGGTAGCGAGGGCGGTGGTATCGATGAGGGTGATGAGGGTGTTGCGGTACGGAGCCTCTTTGGAAGCTTCGAAGGCTGAGTCGTCGTCGCTGGGTCAGGTTGCTCATTCGATCCATTCGATTTGCGAGGGTCAACGAGCTCAGTAGCTCCTGCAGCTCGCACAGGTGAGCGTAGGTGAGGTAGTGTAGACCCAGTAGCTCCGGCAGGGCAGACAAATCCATCCACGTCGATTCCTAGTTCTAGTGCACAGAGTGTATCGGGGTTAAGGGGTGTAAAATCTCGCTGCGCTAAGGCGTTGGTAAGGTCTCCTTGCATGATTCGAGTTTCCTGGCGAATCCCACGTCCACGTGTAGATCGTCGGTGCACATAAGCATTATTAATAGCAGCTTGGATCTCAGGGTATGAGAATCCTTCAGAGAGAAACTTGCTGGCTTTTCGCATCATGGTATCGCCTTTTAAACGTGCAAGAAGGGCGTTGGCCTGGCTTTCACCCCACTGGGTAATAGCTCGTTGACGAAGCTTTGCGTTGAATCGATCGAGAGTCTCCTGGGCTTTGACAGCATCCCGTGTGGTCTTCCACGAGTCCTGAAATGCTTCGAGGGTTTCTTCATGCGATTTCCAGAATTCTCCTTGTTCGACAAAGTCATGTAGCTTCCGTAGGGATCTCACTGCTGCTCCTAAAAAGGCATGGGCATGGTCTTGAATCATCAAAGCAGCGGGGTAAACGTCCTCAGGAGCGAGGGTTTTCACCACTTCGAGAGCTTCATCTATTGACCTCACTAGCTGGCCGTGGATACTGAGTGTATTGGTAAATGATAGCTGGAGGGCTTCTCCAGCTATGTTGGTATCTTCGATAGGTGTCGACATGGCGAAAATGAAAATGAGCAAGTGACAAAGGTAAGTCGATGTAGTAGGGAGAACCAGAATCAAAAGCAGAGCTAGTCAGGTAGTAGATAGAGCAACCTCGTGCTCTTTTCATTGTATGTCAAACAAAGAACGTGAGCAAACAAAGAAACTGGTTTTTGTGCACAAAAACGTGTCTATGGTAGCTTGGACGGTACTCTCGTAGATTGGACGGTGCTCTCGTAGATTGGACGGTGCTCTCGTAGACGGGTTTTTGTGCACAAAAACGTATCTAAGGCAGCTTGGACGGTACTCTCGTAGATTGGACGGTGCTCTCGTAGACGGGTTTTTGTGCACAAAAACGTGTCTATGGTAGCTTAGACGGTGCTCTGGTAGACGGGTTTTTGTGCACAAAAACGTATCTAAGGCAGCTTGGACGGTACTCTCGTAGATTGGACGGTGCTCTCGTAGACGGGTTTTTGTGCACAAAAACGTGTCTATGGTAGCTTGGACGGTACTCTCGTAGATTGGACGGTGCTCTCGTAGACGGGTTTTTGTGCACAAAAATGTGTCTATGGTAGCTTGGACGGTGTGTTACGCACTGCACACTGGTCACAGTTAGGGTTAGTAGATCACGGGTTATACTTGCCAGTCGTCCGATCCTCCAACGTCAACGATCTGTCTCTCAACCGTACTGTTGCCAACAGGCCTTACTGCATGTTAGGTCCTTTTGAGGGTATCGAGGAACGATGCCAGGGAGAGCGCTCAGGTGGTCTGTACCGGGGTATTGGCCAACTGATGAGTGTTGTCAAGTTATAATCAAGTAAGAAGTCACACTGGTAATCCAAAGGTAAACACAAGTAACAATGTATGATTGAAGACAGAGAACTAATGAAGTACAGGAGATGAGTGTCCTTATATATCCTTCGTTCTCTACCCCCCAGGTGACTCCCCTAGAGTCACCGCTGGAGTCACCGTATACTATATAGTCCTTGGGAGTATATGCGGGAGTCATGGTCACGTGATTCCCACGAACGCGTTTTTGTGCACAAAAACGCGTTCCTCCAGTCACGTGTTTTCCATGAGGAAGGCGGTGTAGTTTGACAGTATTGATCGATTGGTTCTGGACGGCCCGTCTTACGGCGCTTATCACTCTCAACTTCATAGCCATCAAGCTTACTTGAGCGCTTCCAAACCCTCCCTGAATGCCGTTGTATGCTAGGTAGCTCAGGCTCACCATCCTGCTGTTCAACCCCTGGCTCCAACTGAGTATGCTGTCTCCGTTGGGATTGGGCCTGTTCAACTAAGGGCTGAATAGTATCACCACCACCACCACCATCATCATCATAACTAATGGGTTCAAGGTGATGGGTGTTGGTATCCTTCTCTTCTTGATTGGCCTATATCTCTTCCTGTGAAAGATACTCATTGATCAGGGCTCGATGGCTCGATGACTATCTTCAATCTCAAATTTTGATGTACACATGAACATCATTAGATCTTGAATTGTCGATGGCTTTAGAGAGCCTCGTCGGTAGTGACAGACATCCCGGGCGGCATTTTCGACGGCTTTAAAAGGCGTACTACACCTGCCCCTGTAGCTGGTATTGAAAGGACATCGCGTGTACCACTACCAAAGTATTCCTTAAGCTCATCATAGTCACCAGGTACTAAGGGCTGGGCCTCTCCCACCCCACATTCCATCTCAAGCTCTGAAATAGTCACCGCGGACGCTCGGGCTCTAGCTGATGACTGTGTATCTGAATGAAGCCGCTTATAGGATTGAAAGTAATCCTCAATAGATTGCTCGATAGATTGCTCGATAGATCGCTAGCCGAGAACTGGTAAAGTACAGTAGCGACTGTAAAAGCGTTCTTATTCCAACTCCTTTTATAGTTGACATTCGCGACAAGTCACCTAAACGTCCCACTCCTGCTTTGCCCAAGTAAGGCTTCTTTCAAACGTGATTTGATCCTTCTTGTGGATGAACGCCCGCTGTCGCTTCGATGACAATAGGTTGGTTTTATCTAAGCAATTTGCGTATAGTGTATTGATATTGATACGCCGCTTAGCAGGGAGTATATATGACAACGCAAACGATCTAGGCTCATGTCCTATAAATTTGATCTTTATGCGTTGGGAATCGCTATCATGGCAAGACACGCAAAACTAGGAGACAGTTCCTTTCATGCTAGGTAGTGTCAGTATATATAATATCTGCTAGATAATATAAAGACTTACGTTCAAGCCTAACGGAAATTGGGATGTGATGTAGAATAAGGGATTAATGCCGAAGAACGCCTTGCCTTTATAAGTTTGGACCCGGTTGAGTGCAATATAGAAAGCTGGTCATAGCTCCTCCGCTGCGTCCCGTTTTCTATTTTCTAAGACTGAAGACACCCGACCTTTGCTGCTCTTTGGCTAAGCAGTTGAAATAAGAATGAATTGCGTTATACGTGACTCTCTCTCCACGACTGCTCTAGAATGAATCCCCGGACAAACTCAGATGAGGTATAAAAATGCAACTCTTGAAGTAATCCAAACGCTAAATATCTGTAGAAAATCAGATTTTAGTCTTGCTATTCAATCGATGAGGACTTACTAGGGTCAATCAATTCAGATGCCCTATAGCACAAGATTTTCACATACGTAGAAACATAAGATTTCGACGCACTTTCCAGACAATTGAAACGGGTTGGTAGCTCTGAAGAAATTCCCCGGGGTCTTAAGTTGGGCTTGCAGCCGTTCAACTAGAACAACAAACGATCATCAATCGGGATACAGTCTAAGCTGAGTGGTCCAATGCTTTACTGTATGTAACTTGAGCCGCCTACTTGTGTAAAGACAACGTACACAGTTTGATAAAGACCAGAAATAAATAGAATGACCTAATAAATGCGCAAACTCAAAAACGCTTGGTGTTGAAGGAAAATATTTCAAATACTCATGCTCACAGTTTCAAATCATAGAAAAATAAGGCCGCCTTCTGCATTACAATAGACTCCATCTTCACGTCTTTCCAAGAATGGGAGTCCTCTTGAGAAGACAAGCTCATCTCATCCTGCTCATTTACTCGTATCAGTGTGGTCCGGCCGAGAAGGCCGCGTTCTGTTTCCTTTACAGCTTTAACCAGGTCACCAGGCAGTTGCCCAAACATCATTGCCTTCGTGATACTCTCCAAAGATTTGAAGAAAGAAAGGCATCCTGGGCGAGCGGCATTGATATATGTCATCAACGCGTTCATCTGGCTCATGGTAAACTTTTCGGTTCTGCTACAATACCAGGTGGGAGTCAGTGTTTGATTAAAAGACAAAAGACAATCTCATTTCAGAGTCACTCACATTGCCATAGCGAGCTGCTCGCCAGGTATGAGTAGTACTCCAAGACCGGTGCCACTCGCAAGCGTCCACCATCGTTTGCCCCAGCGATGATACTCGTTCATCAATGCTCTGCCGGAATCGAGCTCTTCCTTGCTAAAGCTTTGTACTTTAACGCCATGGATGGCTTCTAAGATCTTATCATTGGCCATTGTTGTAAACCTGTTATCTTCAGATCGAGGCTTATAATTGCCGCGATCTTCGTTAACCCTCATTTCACGGGCGATTTCAAGATAAATCAAATAGAAAGAAACAAGTGCCATGCGATGCTCAAGGCTGTACTTCAGGAGTCTGTTCGACTGGAATAGTTCGAAGTATTTTGCGGCAGCTGTTGGGCTCTTTTCTAGGAGCGGAAATCCGAGGGCGTGCCCCCTAGTGGACAGATTTTCCTGCCATATTGCTAGATGAGACTGTAAGGATGTTCGAAGATCATCCGAAACCATATAATCCGCAACGGTTTGAACCTCCTGCGCTTGTTTGTTATTGAGCTTTTCGCTTTTGCTCCCACAGACGCATTTTTTGAGAAGAGTAAGAACATTTTCATTTGTATTCCCTACACGCGGCTTTGGTTCTGTTTGTCTCTTTCTCTTTCCTTGTGAAGCCAACTGCTCTCGTGTTCGTCTTTTTGGCGTATAAGGTGGCGTAGCAACTTTGTCACAAGGTGTGCTGCAATCAGAAATGGGGGTCGCATAAATCCCGATGGGTGATAGTACATTTGGTAGAATCGAGACATTTTCGGTCGAAATTTCCAATTGGCCTTCGCTGTTGTGTTCCTCGTGGCTGCCAATCTCTGGTATAGAACCCTGAGAGGAAGCCCGAGCCTCTTCGAGTAGATTCAATGATGATTGAGTAGCCACATGTGCATCAATTCGGTGACCCCCTTGGATGTTTTGGGTTGAAGGATTCGACAAGTCCTGGTTTTGAGTTGTAATACCGGGTGTGTCAAAGCTCGTATAGGGTGTTATGTTATAATCAACCTGTTCCTCGGCGTCCGACAAATTGTCTTGGACTGGAAACGGTAGCTCTGGAAACAGAAACGGGCAGAAGATAGGATTAATGAGCTCAATATTGGTAAGGGTTGAGTTAGCAACGTCGCAATCGTCGACATTAGAGGTGACGATGATAGAGTTGGAGACAGAAGCGGCGCTAATATCAGCGTTATCAAGCGTTGCGAATGTGAGAATCTGGTTTATATCCACATAATTGAGGATTATAGTGTTCTTAATTCGAGGACGTCTCATCGTAACGTTAATGCAGATGACGTTATCCATAGCCGTATTTCTGATCTTGCCGTTGGTAATGAAAGCATGGTTGATAACGTTCCTAGTAGCGGGGAAGTTGTCAACGCCTTGCGAAATATCCAGGTTGTGTGTGAAATCAAGATGGTCGCATCGTGTTCCGGAAAGCTGATCTGATACAGGATTTGGCGTGTGGGCTTCATGATTGATCCAATCAATCATATCGTCCATATCGTCTATGAGACCGGTCGACTCAGCCATCTTGCAATGTTATTATTAGCTAACATTGGTAATGTGATAGGTGTTCTTGAAAACGGGAAAAAGGCTTATTTACCTTGACTTACACTTACTTCTAGATACTTAGGGTTCTAGTCTCGTGAGTTTTAGCATACAGCCCCAGAAATTTGCGACTCTGGTCTAGCGGAGGCAGTATTTGGTAAACAATAAGCTCGTCAAGAACTGATGGAGAGGAGTTGCTCCGCAAATATACGCGCTTCGATCATGTCAACATCATCTCTGCCAGTGAATGCTTCAATGACAATGGAGTGAACCACTTCATTGTCGATGACCTGCCAATTAGTTTGGAACATCTGGTCGCCAGCGATGCCTATCCCACTGAGGCCCAGCTGGCTTCCATCCTCAAACAGGTCATGGACGGATTGTCTTATTTGATTGAATGCGGCTATCAACATTCATCTTTAAAGTGCTCCACTGCCCTAATGGGTCTAGATGGAGTGGTGAAAATTGGTATGATACTTAGAATTTAAAAGTGGGTTGTTGAAAGACTGACTGTCGAGATAGCTAGTTTAGAATTGACTGTGCCCTACACGCCGGAACAGACTCAGTCTTTGTCCTTGAAAGGCTTGGGATATCTGACAATGGAACTGATGCAGAAATATGTGAAAGAAAATGTGGGAATAGATGATCCAGCTCGATGGCCGATCGATTCCAATGCCGTTGATTTTCTATCGTCGACAACATCAGCAAGATCTGTTATGGAACTGAGACAGGTACGTAGGAGCGATATTTTCTTATTGCCTCATACACTTACGACCCTCAGCATCCGCTCATTGCAGCATCCTGTTCCGCCGGTAGCTTGATTGGGCTAGCGCGACTTGCCATTATCTCTGCGTGCACCTTTTATTCCTATAAAGGTTAAACATAAGAATAGCATTTGATCTAGATCCCCATTTGATGATAGTTGAATCCAATTGTTTATAATTTTATTGTCGCACAAGACAGAAAGGTGTCATATGAGGAGTCTCCCGACGCCAAACCTTCTGAGTCACTTGATATAGAATTGGTTTCACGTCTCTAAGACCGGAATAAGCCATTTTTAAACGCAAAATTAGACATAGAACCGCTATATTAAGGACCTTTCCCTCACACGTATCAACCCGCACTTTTGCGGGCGGAGGGCGGGCTGCGCCTGTCCGCGGGTTGGGCGGGTTATTTTTAACAAATATCTAATCGTCCCCATCAATACGCGTAGTCTGCGCTATAACGGAACCCGCAGTAGAACCATCACCTAAGTAAGCCCTAACTTTGGAAGGCCTATAGCGGCTTAGTCAAGCGTGAGACGGTATGACATCCATGCAAAAAGCCCACCATGGCCGGCCTGAGCCGCCTCGGGGTGGTGCTCAACTTCCAACTGGCCCAGGCGGCCCCTCAGAGTGAGCTTGCCTTGCAGCTGCCTCCCTCGAGGAAGAGACCCGGGTACAGGAATGGATCGAAATCAGTTTCACCACTTGCACGCGGGAATTCTCTCTCGAACTCGTTCAAAACACGCTATGCCTATTACAGTTACTTGCGCATCGTGAACTTCAAGATATTTGATTTAGAGACCAACTTGGAGGAGAATATGAAATATGACTGGCCTTCTCCGGCGGTAGAAATTTCTCATCAATACTCGCAGGTCAGAGCCTCGGTCGAGGAATGTGTTTTTGTTATTTTGTTTAGCTAGGCTGTGTAACAAATTCCTTTTTATTTTCTCTAAAGGTCTTCCTCATCATCACGGGCACGCTTTCTCGGTCTTCCCGTCAAAACATCATAGTTCGCAATATATTCGTCGAGCTGGGTTTGAGATATGCCGCGAGTCAAATTTTTTGACTTATCACCCACGAAGAATGCTGAGTTGTCGCCGACAAAGAGCAGACTAATATCAACAGCAACACTAGTGGCATGTTCAATCTCTACCGTCATCAATCTATCACCATCAAGTGTAAGAAAGTAGCAACGACGCCTAGTCACGAGATCGTCGAGCCATCTCTTTATGGCATCTTCGTCTTGTTTGTAAAATTTGATGTATTCATGGGTTTGGAAAAAAAAGAAGACCACGACAGCTCCGTTATTAGGAATAGCCTGGAACCAATCCGAAAGTATATCCTTGGCATCAGCGAGACGGAGGATTTTGTTTTTCTCGCCTGTTGGTGCCATAGAGTCGTGATCTTCAAATCCAGGGGCGAAGAGGTTTTGTTGCCTCTCATGCGAATCTATCTCTGGGTGTGGTGGTAGAGAGACCATAGATGTTAAACGAAACTCTCCTGGTGACTGCAGGGGTTGCATCAAGGACAGTTGGTCGTGCGAGACCGTTGATTCTTGTTCCGGGGAGGGATACCTTGACCCCACAGAAGGCTGCGCCGAGGGTGGTCCCGGGGAGGGATACCTTGACCCCACAGAAGGCTGCGCCGAGGGAGGTCTCGAGGGGACTAGGGTAGACGTTTCTTCAGTGATTGATAGATCAGGCCCGCGGAGTACCTCTCTTGATTGTCCTAGAAGTTGAGGTTGTCCGAAAAAGGACAGGAAAAAGTCTCTCATGATAGCGAACGAAGTCGGGTATAACTCAGGATTCTCCTGGGGGTAGAATATGTATCTGAAAAAAAGGAACTGACGATCATGTTGATACTCCCGTTGCAGAGGACGTCCAGATCTGTAGCTTGACCTCTGACTCTCTCTATCCGAGGCGATATTTGGTGGACTGCGTGTACCCTCTTCTCCTCTCCTCATCCTCATCCTTACTAAAGGCGTGAACCGTTTGGACAGCCAGGCAGATAAGCTAGCGTCAGGGATTCCATCAGGTGCACCTGAAAGGACTGCTGTCACATGTTGGAATGCTGGAAGATTTGGGTCGCGAATAGGTGATTGGCCAGAGTTCAGCCCGAGTGCCTTTGCTGTCTGTTCTAGAACCCCCTTTCCCTGGATTTCTAGAAGAGGTTGAACACTATAAGGTTTGTTTGCTCTTCCCACTCGAGGGCTCAGATGATATCTTAAAGCCACAAGCCAGAGCTGAGATAGTGTTGTTAATGCCACCATGCTCTCGGCGTCGTCCGACTGTGGACCCAGTGAGATATCTTCGAATTTGGTTTCCGACAGCTGAATAACGAATTTTCCGTCCCAATCTCTCCAGTTTCTTAGAAATACTTTTTTGATTGTCTCCCCCTTTGGAATAGGTAGGATTTCTCTCATCGCCTTAGCTGGTGGACCTAAACATATTGCGTCGCGGAAGAGAAGGGTCAAAGTTAGAATTCTCCCCGAAACTGCTAACAAACCCTTAAGAACACCATCCCTATTAGCTTCCAACCTTGGAAACAATAATCCACTACGCATACCATCTTCAATCGCAGTTCGATCGTCGAGTGAGTACTTCGGAATCCGGCCTTCCACGAGCTCAACTGATGGGACGTCCACCAAAGAAGCATTTTCCCCAGGAAAAAGCAGAGACCATATCTCATAAATTTGAGACAGATAGTGAACAATTTCCTTACGATTAGTCAGCAAGCCTATTAATAATATCACGTGTTTATACAAACCTCATCACATCGAGGACTAACAATATATTCCAACTTCCGATAGGTAAATGTACCCCACAATCCGCGGTATCTGGCTAGCTTTTTAAGTGCTGAGCGTAGCGCGCGGTTTCGATTAACCTGCTTAACATAGTGGTAATCGGCACTAGATCCGAATTTCGACTCCGATTTTTCCAGAGAGTCGTCTCTTAGAAGGATTGACCGGAATATAACTTCATCAGATGCCGGCTCACTTATAGAGTAATTCTGTCGGATATGGTCCTCTAAATGTTTTGGGATGTCTAAAGTGACTATTAGAGAAGACTTCTTCTTTTTAAACGGCTCCAACCATGACTGACCATCACGATAGAGTTTTGTATACCACCAACGCTCGCCGGGTGGAAGATACCGGTGACCTGCCTCTAGTAGATCGTGTCCCCGGATACACCTTAGCTTGTTGCCTAACCCAAGCCGTAGAAAGGGCGGATTTTTCACATCGTAGAAATCAATCGCTGAGAGATTTTGCGATTCAATTGCATTCGTGAAGATATCTTGGTTTGCCACCGCAGATACGTGATGTTCGGGGTCCGACCGCGAGCAGCCATGGCACTCGAAGAATCGAAGGTAGTTTAGCACATTCTGCTCGTCGTTTATTCCAAACTCAAAGCTCCGGATCTGGACTTTCGCAAAACCTAGAAAGAAGGATTCGGGGGAGTCTTGTAAATCGGCGTTAAAAAAAGTTGTGTTCTCCATGATGATAAACCGTAGCTACATATATACAGGTAGTTAGTTGTGGAAGGCCTCTCCCGGGGGGCTGTATACATATGTCAAACGGGCGATGCCGCGCCCTTTTAGTAGCTACTTCTACTTCGCTTAACAAAATGATACTTGACCAGCAAAAGAAGAGTAAATGTATATAAGATATAACACAATCTAAGCAAGGGTTTATTCGTTTCTCTTTGTTACTCTATTTCTTCTTCTCTTTTTCTTTTACAATCTCTCTCTATATGTAAACTAGTCGTAAGCGGCTCTAGGTGAGAAATTGGTAATTGATTGGTTTTAACAAAAATGGGCTTACCCACTTGAAGTGTGTCATCCCACCATTCGAAACGCGGCATCAATCTCCCGAACATGCTCTTCCTTTATTCTTTCCAACTTGCCAAATTGGTACACCATAATAAGGACAAATGAAGTCAATGCCATAACTGCAGTGATACTTGCTGTTAGGACCGCCATAATGGGCCAATCTCCATTGCGAGCAGTATAGATATTGATTATCGTTGTAATCAGACCTGCAACCGAATTGAAAAATGTAGGACTAAAAGTCTCAGTTCGGTTCGCAACAGTCCACGGGCCAACCTAGCCACTGCCCAGGTAGGCACTTTCCAAGACAGACTTACATAAACATTCTATCGATAAGCCAAACATAGTTATGCCTTCGGTCCCACCCAAGAGCACCCATCCCCACAGCTCCTAGAATAAGGAAAGAACATGCAATGCCAAGAATTGGAGGGTTCTGAATTGTGTCAAGGATTGTCTTTCCTGTGTCGTTTGCGTCCAGTTTATGTTCCAGCGACTTTGACTTTTGAAGTGACGTGAATGTACCAGGGATCACAAGATAGCCAGCCAGCAACACCCAGTTGGCAGTACTAGCAAGTACGTTGTACCTCCATGGGGTACAATAAAAATCTATTATCATTTGCGCGTAAAGCGTTTGAATAGACTGACTGCCACGAACTGGCTCTCGTATCTCCTCACCTTCCATGCCGGGGCTAGTATTTGTTTGGGGATCGAATTGGGACATTGGAGAGAAATGAATGTTTAAAGCTGGGATTTTGAAATATTTCAATGTCTCAGAATCGTAGTGTACCGAACGGGGAATTCGAAAATTAGTAAACACTGGGAGGCACATGTGGACGCAACCTTAATAGAGCGGAGCGTTTTCCTGTCTCGGCACTAAACGAGGACGGCATTTATGCGCTAGTACCGCCCCCGAAAGAGTTTCCCTGAGCGTGGGAGTTTGGTACATATAAATGGGAATTTGTCTGGCTCTTCAGGTTTGTTCGATATTCATGTTTAACTACCCGTTGATCTCGTCAAAATGGCGACGCGTCCCAATCGTGCCACATGCCTGCCTGAGCATTTATGGGATAAGGAAATCGACACAGTTGAGAATGACGCCCCCCAAACATCACCTCGACCGTTGCAATCCAATTCTGGAAGAGAGGCCCCATTCTTAATTCCGATTCCAGTCAAAACGACTCTAGGCAAGCAGTCGCCTTCCAAAGCCGTACAGCGAGTGCGTGAAGCATCTATAGAGAAGATTCTACATATTGGAAACCCATCTCAAAAGTATCTTATATGTTGGAAAATCGAGCAAGCCGGGGACGGATGGATCGGGCTCGAAAACTCCCTTGGCTATTCAAAAGTGTTGATAAAGAAGGCTCATACCAGAAAGAAGGAAAGTCCCAATATTCGAAGCGCCTCGCATCGAAATGTGGTAGAACTTATAGAAGCGTTCCACGAACATGAGTGCCTCTGGATGGTCTATAAGTATAGCGGCTTTGCGATTGATCTGTCACTGGTCTTCTCGAGTCCCCATATCCAAGCTAGTGAGTCTGATCTGGCCACTATATGCAAAAGCATTCTGCTTGGACTCGAATATATACACAATGAGCTGCGGATAAGCCATGGTGCGATAAGTCTACGTAACGTGTTACTTTTTGAAGATGGCCGTGTGAGAATTGGTATTAAACCCAGAATTAGTTTTCGCGCGTATACTAACCATGGAGTTAGCAAACATCGGAATCGGCATTGTGGGCTCTCTATCTTTAAGAGAGAAGGAGAAGGACCGGAAAGATCTTGCCCTTCTCGTTATACGTTTTAGGGACCCTCAGATGAACTGGGATCAATTCTGGTCACAGCCCGAGACTGGCCTATCAAGATATGCCGAGGACTTTCTACAACAAGTTAGCACTGCTCCGTTTGCATTTTTGTTTGAAGTAAGTTTAGTCTTGCCTGAGGATTGCAGCTAGAGATAGGCTAATGATGGTATAGCATGAATTCCTGCAGCAAGCAAACCCAGGGGAAGACACCTGGAACCTCGTACCCTACTTTTTGGATTCATTTAGGTATTCTAGATCGTTCCCTCAACGAGTCCATGTAGTGCAAGAAGGTTTGACTAGTGAAAACGTTATTTAGCGCTAACATTTAAATGCCATTACGTTCCTTAATATCATCTTCTAGCCTGGATATTCATTTTAACCTTATTTCCTAAGTTCGAATCTAATGATTTCCGGAAAAAAATGCATATTAGATGACTTGTAGTCAGCAATTGGCACTATAGCCGTTTGCTCGAGTACGCTTTCGAAAAAGAGTAAAGATGACCGTTCATAATACCAGTGTCTTCTGTTGCTCAAAGTCCTATAGTCCAGCTGAGTAGGTCTGGTAATCATTTCTGTTTACATACAAAATATGTTCTTTCCTTCAATATCTACCTAGCAGATACTCCTTCCGAACGTTCAAGAGAGAGAAGCATTGACAGACAGCAATAGAGCGAGCTTGCCATTCTGCGCGATCGAATTGTTGATTGCCTGGCATTCGGAGCTTGGCAACCAGTACCTCCAGCTTGTTCTCGCCCAAGAACTTCGATTCTCAAAATAAAATTGTCCTCTGGCTTTCCAGATGACGCTTAACTGCTCATCTGGGAAAGTAAAGTCTCTCTCCTCAATACAAGTCCTACAAACAGTATGAATGTATACTCGTCTCTTCGCAGGAAGAATGAAAGACCAAAACGCCGTCCAGCAAGATCCAGGATCGGATGAGCGCATTTCCATCTTCAAAGAACGGGAGTCTTTGAAGGGACAACAAACACACTCCCAAGATATTTCACCAATCATTCTGACCTGTTAGTAATGCTATTTTATGGGTGGAAATGCTTCGCTTACGTGAAATCAATAGCAGTTTCGTGATAGTTTGAAGGAGACGCGGTGTTGATGGCATTTAACGCACATATAAAGATTTTACAGTTTAGGGTCTATTTAGATGATGATTTGGGATCTATAACTCAAATTGAATTTCAATCCCACCGACCAATTAAAACATATTGTTGCCAACACCATTAAGTGCCTAGGCATTGACTTCCAACGGCCCCTTAGGATCTGATGCCAAGACCATTTGGGGTCGGCAAGAAACCTCATTTAAACCTTGAGTTTCACCCTCCTATTTCCGGACTCTAGATCGAATGTAAAGAATAAAACTCATTCAATATGCCTCGAAGAAAGCAACATAACCGAAATGCTCAGCTTAACACACCGGCCCCAAGTGGTGCGGGAACGCCGGCACCTGGTACCCAAGGAGCTCGGGACCCGATTGGTACTAGAACACCGGGACCAAGTGGTGCTGGAACGCCGGCGCCTGGTACCCAAGGAGCTCCGGACCCAAGTGGTACTGGAACGCCAGATCCCATTGGGGACGGGGGAGAGTCCCCTCGAGAGTAGGTGGATCCTATCGGTCGGCTTGATAGTGGACTAAAGCGATCAACCTAGAAGCCATGTCTCCGTTGATAAACCTAGGAAGAAACCTAGAGATGATAACTATGGGGTGATGGATGCGGATGTGGATTCTGCGGCGAGGTGAGTATGAATCCTACCTCATATATAGAGAAATAAGTTGAAAGTTTTTCACAAAAGGGCGGACCCAGACCTAGACAGCGGACGATTAGCGCCGATAAACGAGGATAACGACGAAGAGCTGGCGGAGTCAATTGAGCGTGACGATGAACCATCGCTGCCAGATCACCATGTCCAAAAGTTGATCTGGCAAGAAACCAATCGCCACTATAATTTAGTCTATGACTTTTTCGACGACGAAACCACAAGCGCACAAGTCGACGATGAAGCCACAAGAGCACAAGACGTCGCTCAATTTTTCACTAATTTGAACCGAAAAATCAGGCTTGCCAATATCAGACAGGGCGTGGCTTCTTCGAGTGGATGCATCAACGCGCAGTTAATTATAGAGGCCGTCAGGCTTTGGAAATTACGACTTAGTAAAGCGAGTGGCTGGCGACCTGAAAAACTGATGGCGGTTTTCGATAACACTTACAAACTGATCAACGCGTACAACAAGAAGTTCTATCTCCCTGAAGGCTGGAATATCAACCCCCTTGCTTTGGAGAGCATGCTTAGTCCGAGCAATATGCGAACATTGTTCGAGATGGCCGCGAGTAATACTTACAAAAGAGGGCCGCCCGCCGCTCATCACGATCCAACCGAGGCCAATTTGACAGAGTTTCAGCGATTAGAAGCCAGAGCCCAGAATGAACAAAGGGCTATTTCTTCCGGGGAAGTTCTATACTGGTGGAAAAAGGGCACCGGCTATCAAACTTTTGTGAAATATGGAGATGTGGATCCGGTATATCGCATCAGAAGTGGCTCTTATGAATCATTTGATCGAAGAGAGGTTGAGCAGGTTCTCAGCTCTGAATCCCGCGGTACGCAAAAGCGGACCTTTCGCGGAACAGATGGAATCAAGGTCCAGGACTGGGTTTGGACCAGGGATCAAGTCGCTGATATTCTTGGTGTGGGCTGGAAAGTTCCAGATGACGATGATGGAGAAGTAGATCCCTTGAGCTTGATTGTCCCAGAGCCTGGCGCTGTGTACCCAGAAACACGAGTTATAGTCCTCTGGAATGACGAAGTGACTACACTCGAAACAAGGACCTTTGTTCGTCGAATCTCCGCTGGTCCAAACCGCAACGGAGACAATATTATCTACCAGAAGGCACTAGAAGTCGAACAGACGCATGGTAACAATCGCCCATGGTTATCAGAAGACGAGAGCGATGAAGAAAGCGATACAGCCTCCCAAGCGTCCGAAACCCCGGAAGACAACCCTCCTGAAAGAAGGACAAAGCAGCATTCGCAGCCTCGACAGACTCGACAATCCACACCGTTAACTTCACGTGCTCCGAAGTACGGTAGGGGTCACTCTACGAACATGAGGCGTGGTGAAAGTGAGAAAACACCACGATACCGACAAAGCTCCTACCAGGCTCGCGACCTTCGTCGTGATATAGAGAAACTGACACGCCAGCTTGCCCAATTGGAGGATGGCTCTAGGAAACCGCGGCGGGGAACGAGACGCTAGTAAATCACCTTCGGACTAATCTCTGCGTGGAGCTGGTCTCATTTCTTCGGTTATTTTGTTTCTTTGCTGTTTTGTGTTGCTTTGCCTTCATAAATTGGAACCATAATAAGGCTGCGAATGAAATTATATTCACGACTATCGATTTCTTAAGAATAGCGAGCTCTGATTCCATTTATCCAAGCCTGACCAGGGTTTATATTATCTGTGCCCTAAAGCTCGACGGGGCTTATTCGATGCACTGCCAGAGCAGCAAGATAGGAATAGGGAAGACGGCTCTATAGGGAGGGCTCCGTAAGGAAGAGGCCTCCGTATGGAAGAGGGCTCCGTATGGAAGAGGGCTCCGTAAGGAAGAGGGCTCCGTATGGAAGAGGC
>CAJVRC010000875.1:32812-57114 GCA_911456345.1 Penicillium egyptiacum | reverse complement strand
GGCTCCGTATGGAAGAGGGCTCCGTATGGAAGAGGGCTCCGTATGGAAGAGGGCTCCGTAAGGAAGAGGGCTCCGTATGGAAGAGGGCTCCGTATGGAAGAGGGCTCCGTATGGAAGAGGGCTCCGTGCTACTTTCTAACGAATTTGCTTTCCGTTACAACAACCAGGCAGTAAATGGCAAATATAGTCTGAGAGTGTTTGCCTGTGGAGCAGCTTGGGCCTAGCTATCTGTTTGCCTTTCATCAAAATGTCAGGTAGATTGCTTTCTACATTGATTCAAAACGAGATAACGACCTCACGAACACAGATCAAGCCTAGCTTCTCTGGCCTCCGGACTATCAAATCATCAGGGCCTTCCTCCCGCTCTCCAAATGTCTGATCTCCTTCCGCAGCTGCTGACGTCTGCGCCTAGTTACTGCATCCTCGCCAGCTATCTCTTCCAGCTGATCAGTGGAAAGACTGTTCACCCAGGCAGGAGAGAGCAACTTCATGGGTGACTTAGGTCCTGTGACCAAGTAGTGATCCGTGGCTTGCATGCAGACATTATCGACGAACCGCTTGCGGGCGACTTTGTAGTAAGACTCCAAGATATCATGAATGTCTTGAACTGTGTGATCAAAATTGCTCATATGATCCTGATGATGGACATCACCAAGTCGAACGGCTTTTTCATCACCCTGCGGGAACTCAACTGTGAAAGCTTTCTTGGCCAGTGCATCTTGGAATCGCTTTTCCCGGCTATGAAATCAGGTTAGAATCACTAGCCTCACTATTGCTGGCAGTGGCTTACCATTTTTGAAGATTGTCATTCAAGTAGTGGTTCAATGTCATCGGGGTGCCTGCCCGTTCAATGCCCAAAAGGAAATCAGCCACGGAGATGGCCTGTCGGTAATTGTCCATCAGCTCGTCCATCAGTAGGGACAGGATGCTTGAAGACATTTCACTGTCAGGACATGCAGCCAGAAGCGCCTTCTGTATGAATCTGTGGACGTAGGAGATAACATCGCTGACATATCCCTGTGCAAGGTTGGGCCATTTAGCCGATTGCTTCTTCATGAGGGTCGAAAGCAAAACGTGGTTGAATGTGCCAATCTCGAACCCTCGGGCATCACCATAAAGTTTGCTAATCCACTCAGTAATCCCGGCCCGTATTGAACATTCGATAGGGGCACCTTCGTGTAGGATCTCGTGCAGATCTCCGTTCTCTGTGACTTTACGACTCAAGATCGACTGCGCCTCTGGTGTCCCATCATCACCAAATTTCTGCTCAAGGCCATCTCCATTCTCTTCTTTGTCGTCTCGCTCACCTTCACCTTTATGGTCTGTGCTCTTGTCACC
Source organism: Penicillium egyptiacum (assembly GCA_911456345.1). NCBI lineage: Eukaryota > Fungi > Ascomycota > Eurotiomycetes > Eurotiales > Aspergillaceae > Penicillium > Penicillium egyptiacum. Next base: position 55,776 of record CAJVRC010000875.1, on the reverse strand, counting down.
GCTGCCTGGCTTAAAGGCGTATTCATGACCCCGAGTGGTAAGATCATGCGCGAAATCACTATTCCGGTTCGCGACCAATGTAGCCAGTCGCAGTTCTGGATCGTCAAAAATTTCGCGTATGCCATAGTTTGTCGTTAGAGCTTGCTGGGTAATGTCCTGGAAAGTAGCAACAACACCCAGCAGAAGTCGTTGCTGTTGCTCTGCAGTCTCACGCTCGTCTCCGAGAGATCGAAGTGTGTCTTTAGACGCCTTTAGCTTTTTATTGACTTCTTTGCGGACCTTTTGAGAACGTCAGGATCATCAGCAGGCTCTTATTTTCCAAGCTTATAGCATGTAATACGTACTGAAGGAAATTCACGACGAACAGTCGACGCAAGAACATCCTGGAGACGATTTTTCAACGCCCTGATGCCAAAATTCTCGGCCCGAAGTCGATTCCATGGAGCCGTCTGGCGGAAGAATTCCTCCTCAGCATCACGGTTGACGTTTCCGTCCTCAAGTTGCTGCTGTCCCAGATTTCGAACAAGAACCGAACCCAGCTGCCCACTAGCGTTCTGATCCTCGATCAGGTCAATGACTTTGTCTTCAGCCCCCTTGTCAACGAGATCGGGCTTGGTAAGAATCCGCAGTGTCCTTTCCCCAGGAGGATCAACTTCGCGGGCCAACTCGATAATCTCCTGAGTGGCGATGTCGACGTTGGCCGGGACGACAGTCAACATGATTGACCAGCGGTTCTGCATGTAGCGTAGGACCATGTTGCGGACCATGGCGATGTCGTTCTTTGTGGTGCGCCCGGGTGTGGTGTTCTTGAAGATACCAGGAACATCGATGACGCTGAGATGCTCCTCGTCGGGACCGCAGATCTCTAAACAGAGAACATTGTTGGAGAAAGTCGGCTTCCCATCGTTGTCAAATGAAGAGAGTCCCATGACTTCGTGGACCTTGATTCCCAGTCAGTCTACGCTGGAACGAGTTGAATGTCGTATAGGAAAGGCGAGACAAAAGCCGAGAACATACCTCCTTCATCATCGACACGAACCCATCCCCACCCAGTGTCTCAGCACCAGAAGCCTTCCAGGCCCTCAACCTCTCCGCATCGCCCGCGTCAAGATCAGGCGAAGGTATAATCGAGGCCGAAATCTCGCGCTCCTTCAAGTTCGTGTCGCGACGAAAGATAATCTGCGTTGCGAATCGGGTGCAGAGACCACTGTCACGGGGAAAGCTGAGCTTGGTCAGGCCCTCCAGGGCAGAACTCTTCCCACTTGACTGGTCACCAACGACCACGAGTTGCGGGAGACTGATGTACTCGCCGATATTGCAGGCGAAGAGCTTGTCAATCTTTTCGAGAAGCAGGGGGTCCGCTAGCATAGGGCCGGCCCTGGGGTCAGGTTCCCTTGTAGACACCATTATTGTCGATATAATGAGTGAGTAGAGGACGGAGAGAGTATTGCGGAAGTGCTAGATGATTGCGAGAGTTTTGAAGGGTGGAAACGGCGATAAGGAGGGTTCTTGAGGCCAGATTATAAGGGAGGAGCTGTGGCAAAGAAGAGAGTGTTTGTAGGAAAAAAGGTGGAGATGCAAGCAAGGGAAGGAGGAGAGGCGTGATAGAAGAGGCAATCACCCGCGCAAACAACCTCACCTCTTACCCGTCAAACCCCTGAACGTCGATAAAGATATTCCTTCTAATACATCTTGACTGCAAACAGAGCACGTATATCTGTGCCTGTGGCCTCCCGGTGTGGATAGGCAGAAAGGCACAGATATAATGCAACCTCCCTCTGTATGGAAGGAGCTTGCCAGTTTAGGAGGAGGGAGGGCAGTGAGCTAGTTGCCTGAGTAATAAGGCATATATTATATATTGGCAATCTCGGTTAGTGAGAACCAGTCCAGTTGTTCTCACGTAACATTATCCAGGATCCAGGTTGAAGAGTCCTGCGAGCCACGATCCTCTAGGAGTGAGCAGCATATGCCTGAGAACTTTGCCATGGCTCTCAAGGCCCGAAACGTCCAGAATGAGGCTAGCCCAGTTTATAAGTGGATGGGTCCCTCATTAAGCCTTCCCAGAACGATGTTGCGACGATGCTGGAGACGGAGTCACGCATGGTCGAGCGGGCGAGGTAAGGTGTCGAGACATGGAGCGGTAACTGACCGCCTTGACAGGGATTATATTTCAGTGACCCAGTCACCTTTGTGTTCTGTATAGTAATTTGGTATCCTTGGCATTACGGTAGTCGTAATGGAATATTTCAACCTGCCTATGATATTGATATTCGTCCTTTCCAATCATCCAACCTATTCATCCAAGATTGGTCCCGCCTGATCTCATCCTCTATATTGGATTACTAGCCCATACTCTCCTGGCTTAATCAGCCAATGGAGAACATAATGGACGGTCATGTGAGTTTAGTTCTTTATCTGGTACCATAAAATAACGTTGTCGTTGATGTTTAAGGTTATTTTTGGGCGGGGGAGCGGACCCGTTTGAGAGCTTGTATGTGGGGCTGTTGACTAGGATTACTAGGTTCAGCCCAACAGCCACTGCCAGCATAAAAAAAATCTTCCAGGTCACGATCGACGTCCATTTCCTTCTCCGGACGAGCTATGCGATCTGATTTCAAGCCTAGTTACATTAGTAGCATATGGAGATGCAGCCGAGTGGTGTAACCGATCGGTAATTGCAGTGCTCGAATGTGTAATGTTCTCCGACGTTTCTCGCTGCCGCGTCTCTCTCTCAAATCGAGTCCGGGCAAGGACACGTCTAGATTACCGTCCATATTACAGTTGATCAGCTATCCCTGTTCGTCATTCTTCACCGCTCCCTAGATGCAGCCGCAAAGGCATTGCGGTGTTATCATACGCCTCAGGCAAGAGTTTATAGCCGATCATCCTCACCAGTCAGGCAAGGCGGCCAAATAAAGGAACCTTTACTTAGCCTTACTTTGTTATGATGCATCTTTAATATCCACCGAGCCGTGTCAGCAAGGATCCTACCGTTAGAGGTTGTCTTCATATTGGATCGATTTTCCATTTCTATATGTGCTTTCGAGAATCTACTTGCGCACCCAGAATATTGCGTGTCCTCTGGAAATGACTTCTATCGCTGGTTCTATTCCAAATTCCAAGTAGGTTGGCTTCTTTTCATTTTACGTCACCTATGGCATCAAGAACTGACACGACGCCAGGGCGTTCAGGGATCGCCCAGTTCAGATCATCGCTGGACCTAATAGGACTATATACTATGCTCACCCTGGTGCCATATCATCATGTGGATCATTAGTACTAGATGAGCAGACTGTCGAATGCGTTTTGAGCTACTTTTATAGACAATATAAGCCTATTCTGTCTCTTCCATGTTCTCAGAAGGCTAGTCATATTTTATTTTTCTCCCTTATATTAATAACAATAACGCCGTACAGCCTCGGAAGACACAATTCTAAGTTGGTCTCCAAATCAAATATCTTGAAGTTCACGATGCGCAAGTGTCCATTTTCTGGATTTTGAATTCCGAACCCAAGTTCTCCGATATGTCAGTCTCATCTTCCGCCTTCCTTTTGCGAGCAAGGCAGTTGGGACGTGGTTCATCAATCGAGTGTCCATCATATAAGTGTCTTCGAAGGCTTTTTTTGTCCGCATAGATCTGTTGATTACACAACGGATGCGGACATGGTATCGCCGAGTCAGACTTAAACTTACGAAGATGGGAGTCTATATGATTCCAAAGTGTGGCTTTCTTCACCCATTGCTGAAATTTTTCATCTGGGTCTTTGTTTTCATCGCCGAGGCAAAAAGGACAGAAAGCCGGGGCAACAAGCGTATAGCGAAATGTCAAGAGACCGCATCGAGGCCTAAGGTGATCAAGATGCGATTTGCAATGCTGCATCCAGCTCTGTTGGTCGTAGTAAAATTCCGCACAAAGATAACAAAATTGAGCGAAATTCCGTTGAACCCGGCGATGAGCGCGTTTGCCATTCGTGTATCGCTGCTGGTAAGGAGCAGAGCCTAGCTCTTTCCTTCGACACTGCAATATATGTTTCGCGCGGCCACTATATGCAATGCTTTTTTCGATTCAGCTAGTGTAAGTAAGTCGGCAAAGTCACTACACTTACCTCGACATGCTCGTTTTACAAATTGGACATCGGCCGTCTTCAGGGCATAACCCAGGGTAGTAGACAACCCTTTCAGTATCGCAACATAGGTGAATCATATCTCGCAGGCATTGTCGGCCAATAACACTATCAAGGGTTACCTTTTTGAATAGGTTTTCTTTGAGACGCGCACGCTGGGGAAGGTATTTCTCCAGTATCTCAAAGATACAAGTCTTGTCATGCTCCTCAAATTCATTGCCTGCCATATATGCATCATACGAAGCATCCCACCATTCCGAAATGAATAATGACGTGGCGGCCTGAAGCTTGTTGGCCTTTGTACTATAAAGTTTTGTACGTTTAGCCTCGAGCTCTGGATGATCCTTCGGCTTGCCGGAAATTTGCTGTGTAAGCATCACAATCTCTGCGTCGATTAGTGCAATCTCCTCACTCTGCGAGAACCTTTCGCGAGCAGCCGCATTCAGAGAGACAGGAGCGTTAGGATCGCGGTGATGAGCCATGCTTTGTTCCATATCTCGGCACTCAAGATCCTGTTCTAAGTCAAAGAACATTGCTCCAACATCCAATGCTTTTAGAGGGGACTGGTATTTTAGAAAGGTGTCAGGATTTTGGTGATCAAGTGCTTGGCTACGACTAGCCTCAGACGATTGCCCTAGAACAGTTAGTAGGAAAGCTTAATAGTATATAACAAAACACACCGTCAACTTTGTTTGCAACACCGCCCCGAATGCCGTGTACACGTAGTGGGTCTTTAAAGCCGTCTCGTCTAGCTAGACTCATGTTGTTATGACGTAGTGATGCGAACGTCAATGCCCTATTCTTCAAAGGCCCTTCGGGGGTAACCATTCGGAAGAAAGAGAGATCTTTCGCTTCTTCCGTCCATTGGAGAGTCCATGACTCTCTGCCTTTAGGTGGGCGCTGCGCTAAGAGTTGGTCGAGACTAGTAATGTTCTTGAATGCATTATCCGCGATCCCGTGGACAATGACCCAGAAAATGAAACCTTTTCCTAGTACCGGGTGCTCTCGGAACCAATTTTTCGGTCTTTATAAAATGTCAGCTTATCGATTAAACCCGGACGCAGACTATTAGCTCACAGAATGGCATTGTCTTGGTATCGCGATCCCTTTAAGAATTCGGATTCGATTGTGACCCATCGTTTAATAGTGCCTGGTTCTCGACCCCACTTTAAGTGGAATTTGATATGCTAAGTGACAAGGTTATTATAGACACGAGAGTAAATATCGGAGACACGAACCCTGTAGTAAAGACACTCGTTGGTGTGGCGATAAGCACTCGACTCCACGATCGCACCGGCCCGGGCCCCGGAACCAGCGAATAAAGAAAGTGACGATCCGGTTTGTACCCTAGCCCTCTCGTGGATATAATCGTGGGGATCGCTGGTAAATAACCGGCGTAGAAGGTAGTCAATGTCTTTTGCTGTGACTAAAAACGGCTCGCGTGGCTTTGTGCGGAGCTTATGCTTCTTTGTCATATCCCCCTCGATAAACTATTTCAAAAGTTGTTAGTTCTACTCGAGCGCCGGTCGATAGACATACATTGATAAGATCTTCTTTAACCTCAACGGCGACCTTCCGAAATGTGGTGCGTTCCCAAAACGAAATAAAGTTGATGAAATGATTATACACTGATTTTTGGGAGGGTAATTTTTTTCGTGTGGTAATATAGTGTTCCACAAATGACTTAAAGACTTGAGGAGATGGTGCTGGTTCATCTTTCATGCTACCAAGATCACCTGGTTCTCCTCGAGAAAGTCTCCACCTTCTAGATATCAGCGAGTAGTTCAGCTCAGATTTGATTCAAGAACTCACAGGACCCAGATCTGCACTGCACGATCGTACTTATCGTGAGTAGCTGGTGCTAACTCGGGTTGCGCAATACGATTCTCTGATTGTTCCTGCTCCCTTTGGTACTCGAGCGTAAACCCTCGTGATGCTGCAAGTTTGGCTTGTGCCTCAAGAATCTTGCTAAGATCTTTTCCTTGCATTGCCATTGTATTGAATAGGTAGAAGAGTGCGATAGTTTCTTGAGATATGAGATGGATTGCAACATAAAAAGTAGCGTGGGAGGACTTCGATTTAAGAATGACCAGTCTTGATGTGTTGGGGGGCGGACGGGTATAAGTAAGCTCACCCAGGGTGAGTGGGACTCACACCCTCGGTGCGAAGGATGCTCACCTAGGGTGTGAAGTTACCGCCACTATCACCCCAATTTTTCACACCCAGGCTAATAAGGTTTCATCGCCGCTTCAAGGGGAAAGGCATATTGAATGGTTGATTGAGAAGATGTAGGTGGCTTGAGTACGGCTGAGCGGACGGGAAGCCCTATTTTCCACACCCTATGGTCGTATGTATCATGTCATGTGTGGAAGAGGAAGATGACCAAAATTCACGCCGAGGTACGTAGTGGTGGTAGGTGGGTGGATATAGGTAGATTGGGTGAAGATTATATAGAGTAAGAAGATCATGGTAGAAGACCGACAGACAGTTGTATATGCAAAGGGCTGGGGGTGCAAGGTGCCCCAAGTCCTTGATTGGATTAATAAGGTACATAGTGAACTTCCAAGGTTTCTTTTCTTGTAGATAAAGAGGTGCTGCCGTAGAACCTCATTCTGTTAAAGGACAGAATACCTAACGTAAGTTGCAAGGTGGTAGGAATATATGATCTCCGATTGGCTCTCTCCCAAAACGACGACAACTAAAGAATCAAACTGACGCAGTCAAGAAGAAATTTCCTGACGGTCTCGAGACAATAGGCAGGGATGAATGGCCGAGATATTATCGTCACCCGGGATTCCTGACCCGAACGAATGATAAAGCAAAGATAATAATAAATGCGGAGGAGATCGTAGATTTCAAAGAGTTCGGTGGCGGCCGGGTCGAGCCTTAGTGGTCACGTGCACTCTGAGCCGGAAAAGAACTTCGACCTTTACCACCCTCACATCTTTCACAACTCCCTTTCTCTTACTAGGCTTCTTTGCCAGTCTTCGACTTATACCCTCGCGCCTTCCGCAGTTAGTCTCTACACAGCCGATCCGCCTTTACATCCCCGACTCATAACCCGACTCATTCACACATTATGGATCACTCGCGCGATCCCTGTCCCTGGGTCGCCCTGAGTGACTTTGGCGGTGCCTTCGCTATGGGTGCTATTGGTGGTTCTGTCTGGCACGGTATTAAGGGATTCCGCAATAGCCCGTACGGCGAGCGCCGGATAGGTGCTCTCACAGCTATCAAGGCGCGCGCGCCCGTCCTCGGTGGTAATTTCGGCTGTTGGGGAGGACTTTTCAGTATCTACGACTGTTCAATCAAGGGAATTCGCAAGAAGGAAGATCCTTACAATGCTATCATTGCTGGTTTCTTCACCGGTGGTTCCCTCGCTATCCGTGGTGGTTATAAGGCCGCCCGAAACTCCGCGATCATGTGTGCCGTCTTCCTTGCTGTGATTGAGGGTGTTGGTATTGGTTTCCAGCGCATGATGGCTGATAACACAAAGCTCGAGGTATGAACTCATTGCCTTGATATTAGTTCGTTTTGAGTCGGAGTCTAAGACGTGTTTGCTAACGAATGTCCAAAACAGCTTCCTCCCCCTCCTCCATCCGAGCACAAGGCTCTGGCTTAAATTCTATCTCCTATCCATTCCCCAACACGATCGACATATCTACATTTTGACCGCCCTCAACCATTGTCTATTCCATCTCTTTCTTCATAACGACGTTCCCACATCGAGTCGGTTCTCGGGTGTTCGGTCTTGGTCATCATATTCAAACGACATAGCATAGAGGTTCCTGTTTTCTTTACTCGTTTTTAATCCCACCTCTCACAGCCTGTGTTTTTAGAGCATTGTATTTTATGGATGGTGGACTTGTTCTTATGGCTGGTACCAAGACTGGCGTGTCTGTTTCTGTGGCCAGGTGGCTGAATAAAAGTATCTCTCCACTACCTACTCATCCTGCAAAAAAGGCGTTGAAGACGGGGCTGTTTGGATTCTTGTACATTAATATAAACAATCATGAGACGCATTTCTTTACATATTGATTTCGGCTTAGATCCCTGTGTCGAGAACGTTCAGCCTGAATAAGGACTATTGTCATAAACTGACTCCTCACAACGATTTGGACTTGCATAAGATACATCTACCCTCACGAGTCTAAAAGCCCCTAGGCCTTGACCATTGCTCGGCTTCATCTACTACCATCACTACACCTGGGGTCCACCGCATTCACTTATTCATGTTGGCCAGGCCTGCCCTGACGGTCTTGCCAGTTTAGTTGGGACGAAAAGGCTGGAAGTAAAGCGATTAAGTGAGTTTTAGTTGAATCTGCTGGACAGTATTCACCATTGATTTAGTGTGAATACCTCCTGGCGATGCTCCGTACTATGCCCACCTGGGCATCCATGGATGGCTCATTGCCGAAGGGGCTGGAAAGTGACCAATCAGGAAAGGCGGTGAGTATAGCCGGGTGCAGAATGATGTGCAAATCCAGCAGGCGGTGTATCTAAACCCGTCCGGTCCCTGGAAAAGTTTCTTGGTCATCTTGGACTTGACTTCAATCTACATCCACTTATTCTCCGTTTGAAGTAATACCCGGCCGTGATCCACCGAGTGAGCCATTTCTTAAGACTTGGTTTCTGAATTCCTAACTACAACAATGGCCGAAGATACTAGTGCAGCGTGGCCCATCGCCGATGAGGCCCTCGCCCAGAGCCTCCTCGACCTTGTGCAGCAAGCCGCTCACTACCGTCAGTTGAAGAAGGTACGCTCTAGCCGGCTTCTAAGCGCTCCTTAGTCTAAGCATACCATTTCAACCGATTTCCGAGCTTAAGCTAACCTTCCTCGTAGGGCGCTAATGAGTGCACCAAGTCCCTTAACCGGGGTACTAGTGAACTTGTCATCATGGCCGCGGATACTAGCCCCCTTGCTATCGTGCTTCACTTGCCTCTTTTGGCTGAGGACAAGAACGTGAGTTAAATATTCTAGAGCCCTACGTCGAGACTCTAAACTGATCATCTATAACTGTTAGGTTCCCTACGTTTACGTTCCTAGCAAGATGGCCCTCGGCCGTGCTACTGGTGTTTCCCGCCCCGTGATTGCTGCCTCTATCACTACCAACGAGGCTAGTGACCTGACTGCTCAGATCCGCGCTATTAAGAACCAGGTCGAGCGTCTTATGATCTAAGATGTTCATCTTAGACATGATCGGGAGGATTGGACTCCGAACCACTGGTTTTGGGAATGGCTAGTGATCTGCAGATCCAAAGAACTCTATACAATGTAAATCCTGAAGGTCTTCCATAGAATCAAACCAACACGAAATTTCTTGATAATAATTGATCCACAAGCGAGTGATCGTAAAACAACCTTCCAACACTCCGTACATATAAACCTCACTGTCTGCTGCAGAAAGGAAGTTGGTGCAGCCTGTTATCAGAAAAGTGGCCCATTACCAAATATATAAATATATAAATCACCGTCCCATACCTTTAGAGAAAAGAGATTATATTGATTGCACTTCTCGCTCGTACGAGATAGACTTGCAAATCCTGATGGCGTCAAAAAGGAGTCTGTTGGTTCCATCCGTTGGCAGCCAAAAGGTAGAGCCAAAGGCCAAGTGCTTCAGACCAACTGCCGATATTGTATGGAGTCTTTATGTACGAAAACTCGAGGTCTCAAAATCAACTAACCTGTAGTACAATTCTAACCATAAAAAAAGAGACTCGTGGTGGTATTTATACGAGTCCTAACTCTTGCAGACCAGAAATAATCTAGGATAGACAAACTAAACGCCCATTGAGTCGTCCAGTCCTGTCTTCCTTCCCGCAGGCCAGCCACTTGTAATCCAATTCTTCGTTAACAATCTAGATGACCCTTGAACGTGACCTTTCGACCCGTCCCCACGCAAAACAGCCGAGCCAGATTTCGCCGCCAGCGCAGAATCATAAGTCCAAAAAGCGTCAAAAGCCTCTCGAATCCGATCGACCTGAAACGCAACCAGCAAGACGATCGTAATAATCCCCAGTGTCAGCGGAGCAGAGATGGCCCAAAACAGCGTCTGCGACCTGTTCGTATTGCGGATGTCCGTGGTGTTCATGCCGAGATAGCTAGTCACGAATGATAACGGCATAAATACCACAGTCACGATGGTGAAGACAAGGATGGCCTTTCCTTGGTCTTCCTGTCGCACGTCTACCCCGCTACGTGTCTGGCTGGCCAATGAGTCGAGCTTTATGTTGAGGAGTGAGATTGCGCCGAGCTCGGCGTTGACCTGGCCGATGAGCTTGTTTAACCGTGTTTTCTCGAGCTCGAATGAGGAGACCCGGGACTCGGTGGTGATGCGGAAAGAATGGGGGTTTATCACGTTTAGGTAGTTTGCGAGAACAAGACGCTGTCTCTCGGAGGCCTTCTGGATTATTTCTAGCTCCTCGCGGACGAGATAGATTTCCTGGAGTAGGCGTCGGTGGGGATTTTGGCTCGCTTTGAATTGCTGATAATTTATACATTCGTTAGTAACAACGAGATTAGTGGTAGGGACCAAGAAAGGAATACCGACCAGATTTCGGACGTATTCACGATAGATCTCGAGCAAGTTGACCGGATTGCTTTGCGAGTCTCTGCAGCGGACGTCCCCCATAATAAGGGCGAGCACTAATCCGGGACCTACGGCTTCGTAGGTCACGACATCGGATAGCTCGTCGGTATAGGTCATTAAAACGATGTCTCTCATGGCACTTTCCATAGACATCTCCGACTCCGTCCCAGCATCCGTGACCCCGTCCAAGTCTGATGGCATCAAGAAGGTCTGCAGCGGATCGGAACCTGTGTAAGTTTCTCGCTTCTTATGACAGGCCTTGACGAGATGTGCGCTGGTCACGACCATCATCAGGAGATCCTGAAAGGCGTCGACCAAGCTCGATGGGATGCGGTACGTCTCCCGGTCAAACTCTCCATTAGCTGAGACCCCGTGCTGGATCTGAGCCGCCATCATTTCCAAGTTTGCCAGAAAGTCTTCCAGCTCTCTAAGTATCATCCGGTCATCTCTCCGACATGTATATGTCAGATACTCTTCAAAATTCATCACCCACCGGGACAACGAGCTGCTCACGGAGCGGTCTTCGGGGAAAGCAGCGGAAAGGTGTGTAAACAGATGGTCGAGGGCATCCGACCGGGTGGAGTATTGACGAGATATATTGCATTTTTGGCAGTCCCCGACTCTGAAAGTCAGTTCGTCCCGATAGACCTCGTCTTGCAGGTCGGCGTAACCAGCCCGGCCGAGGTTGGCTATAAAGAAGGTCCCCGGCATCCGTTGATGGCGCGTTCGGTTGGCCAGTTCCTGCGCGTAAGAGGTGTCCCAATATTGGGGGATGGTCTGCAAATATCGGTATTAGGAGCTGTAGGAATAGAGGGAGTGGATGGTCCTCACAGTCAGAATATCATGAACTGCTCCCCAGAACTTGCCGCTGACAGCACATGGATATGAAAGCGGGGCAAAGAAGTTGAATAGTCGACACAGCCTACCGACAACGACTTTCAAGACCGCCGTGTCTGACCAAAGTGATCCAGGGGCATTTTCAACAGGTTCCGCCATCAATGTAGGAAGAGAAACGCCATATCTTTGTGTGATGGCCCGGTCCACATCAAAGTAGGATTTTGTCGTCGCTTGTCTATAGATTTCCCAACTATCTCCATCAGTAGGCTCGAGGAGCTCATTATTGATATGCGCCGAGGCGTGCTTTATTGTTTCTTCGTCTACGCTTAAAACGTCGGGTGACTCATTTTGAGGCTGAACATTCGACTTTGGATGATCCGGGCTGGGATTATCGAGAGCGTTGTTTGGTTTTGAGATCGCGATTTCTTCCGTCGAAAGCTTTTTCTTTGTCTGCCAAGTAAAGACTGGCGGGAATTCCAAGTTGACAGTGGGTTGATGAGCAGGTGAAGAGGTCTGGGAGGCAGATGAACTTCCGGGTAAGGCTTCGGATACCGTGGAACGATGGTCATGATCAACCTGCTCTTCATTTGGTGCCTTGGGAAGGATATCTTGATCAACAGACTCATTATCCCAAGAGAGGACGGGCTTGGTTGGTTCGAAGTAGATGTTCGAAGCAGCGGGTATGTCGTTACCAGGTCTTTGGTTGATCACTATGCCGGGGGAAAGTGGGGGGTATTCCACTCTCGTGCTCCGTCGCACGCGATGCCTTGCTCCGGTGTAGCGAGCCTCATCTAGATTCTTATATCTGTAGCCCCAATCCGCCTCGGAATCCTTGGTGAATTCTTCCGTCTCATGCGGACTTCGTTCACCTTCACCTGCCGCTGGTTGAACCAGTTCATCTGTCTCGGACGAACCATGATATTTCTCAGACTGAACCTTTTTATCTGTCTCAGATGGTCTCTGTTCATTTCCCCATGCTTTAGAAGATTCCTCATCATAAACCGGCATCCTCCGTTCTTTCTCTTTCTCTTCTTTCGCTTTACCTCGGCGCTCCTCTGAGGTCTCCGGTATGAAGGTCTCGATGTGGATACGGAGAAGCGTGGATGCGCATGAGGCTGTCAGTTTGGTCCAATCCTCTGCGTTGATCTGAACATTGTCCTGAGTAAACATTTTAAAATCGCGGAGGCCCTCACGCCTGTGGCCTCCATACCCGTGGGCTCCATAGCCACGTCCTTCATACCTCCGGTCTTCATACCTGTGGTAGTCATAACTGCGGCCTTTGATCTCTGGTAAGCAATATCTGAAAATCTTGTCTCTCATTGCCTGGTCGATGGACATTAACATTCTGAGACTCGGGTAATGCTATGGGGGAAACAGATGCCATACAAAAAATGTCTTGCAGTGCTCCACGGGAAAGAAGAACACACGCTGGTCGGGGTTGATGACACAAATATTGGAAGGCGATGATGAGTGGGGCGTTGGCGGGCTCATGATCTCCAAAGAGGGACTCGCTCCATCCATAAGAGGTATGGGTGCACTGGTAATGATGAATTCTGTCATCAGGCGTCAGTATATTGTGATTAGCTCGTGAGAAACGGCGTTCACGAACGGAAATTGACAATCACTGCCCATAATTCGGATACATGAACAACATGGCCCTTTGGGAAAGCCCCAGACTTTCGAATTACCTGCTGTAGGTCGCGGTTACGGGTAGACTCCAGGTTGTAAAAATACTGCAGGAGGCTGCGCGTGGAATGGGCGGACCTGCGAAAGGATTGGGTTGTATCCATCTTCTGGGTTGAATAGTAAGGAAGACGGAGGAAGATGGCCGACTTTTCAGTGTGGTTCTGGGTGGAGTTGGAGCCAACACAGCGCATCACATAGTGTGGCTCACTCGATCCGGGGGGATCCCGCTGTGCTCGCTTCAGCAGAGACACAATGAGAGCCCTATCTTCATCTGCCAGATTTGGTACGTTTGACGCAAAGCGCTACATCGTTAGTGAAAACCATAGACCAAAACACGTAAGATACATACTAGGAAATCATTGAAGCTTTTCGTGTCGGTTTGCATATGGCTAATACTCAATGCTGTAATGAGTATGCCTTCTAACGATCGAGCAGTCTCAAAACTCACGTCCATGAGAACTGAGAGTCCTGCCCCTCATTGACCGTCACATCTGTTCGATAAAGGACCACTTTTCCATACCCCGGCATCCGCGAACTGGTGACATCAAGCCTTTGGCTGACATGCCCCCGGTGGGATGGGTCAGCTCTGAAACCATCCACAGATCGCTTGACAGTGGACGCTTTCAAACCGACATCAAAGCTCAGCGGTACTCCGAAGGATCCGCACTTGGGCGGCTGGTAATTCAAATTTTGGTTGGTGTTGTAGGGATCGGAAGGATTGAAGGCATTCACATCCTGCCAGGGCGGCGGCTCTCTGTGAGTAGGAACCTCTTTGTCTTCCCGAAGGAGCCTTGTGTGTGCAAAAAGTTTGTCTTGGACCTCTTCATTGATCCACCTTTTGATCACAATATAATCCGGGTCGGTCTGTATTCCGTCAGTATCTTGAACAAATCCTTCACATACTCGACTGACCTCGGAAAATTCGAACGGCAAATTGTAGGCGAAGAGGGTCTCTGGGAGCAAGTGCTTGCGATGGATCTTTTAGAGGCAAATGCATCAGATGAATTGACCTCGCGAAAATGGGGATGCTGATTACCCTACTTTTATCCAATTGAGATTATCATCGTCCTGGTCAGATGCAGGTTAAAAGCCATTCCTCTTGGATATACCCCTATTATTATACCTGGTACTGAGCATTCTCTTCTCTCGTTCCTGCGTAGCTCTCAGAGCTCTTACTGTCTCCGATCATGTTGTAACTGCGTAGAAAATGAGGTAGAACGCGATATTGACTTTGGCCCTTCAATTCTATCCAACGCACTAGGCGTATCTGAGGCTGACATTCGGTGCCACGTCAATTTCGTGTTCTTCGACGTTTTAGTGGTCTGTGCGCCAGAATATGGGGGCTCTTCTCAACTCCGGGAATTGTCTGCTTCGCGTCTCTCCAGGGCTGGTTTCTCGAGTTAGTCAATTTCCTTTGACTCAATGTAGCCTAGCAACCATGCATTTGCGGAATGACTGCCTTCGGAATATAAATCCTTCTGATATTGACATTAAAAGGGAGATCAGTCGCTCGGAAGCCTCGACGATCTATGAAATACAGCTATGTCGGAAGACATACACTATGAAGCTCGTAAGTACGACTCTTACTTCTGAGGACAATGCTAATATATTATATAGTTCCATGACAATGACGACCTACGATACAGCAAGAAAGGCCGGGATCTGAATCGGTTCCGCTGCGAATTAAACGCCCATCACAATCTCCACAACGTCGGTTTTTGCGATCGCGGATTTGTTCCGGCTTCTATGGATTTATCGATCGACTTGATCCTTCCATTTTTCACCTGTCACTTCAACATTTTCCCAAAGATAAGTTTCAGCCAAGGGCGATTCTGCTCGAGTACTTGCCAAGTGCCGAACTACTCAACTGTGTGAACTTTTCCAAAGATCTCTTTCGCTATGCAGTCGACGTTATTAACGGATCCATAAGGCACTTGTTCACCACCATGATGTATACCCGAAAAACATGCTTGTCGTCTCCGGTGAAAGGATAGTATGGATTGACTTTGATGTTGCGACAACGTTCAGCCAGATGCGTCCCCAAGAGAAGGCCTATTGTGAATATGAAACCGAACTCGTTGGGAGCTTTGGAAAACTCTTGATTTGTCTACCTCCCTTGCCTTAGATAGCCTTAAGTCACCAACAGGTGTATTGTAGAATGGGGATCAGAGGCAGGGTCTTCCTCCCAACACAAAATATTACTAATTTGAATTCCTCACCTGGGCACCTGGGCACCTGCAGGGCATTTGAGAAAGAAAAAGAAAATATGAAAACGAAACAATTTAGAAATAATTGCATTCAATTAAGCACATATGCCTATGAAGAATAACCCGTGGACCAGCTACAGCAGCTGTTATCTTGGTTTCAACGACTAAACACAACTCCTTGTTTTGACGACTTCACCGATAGCATGCACCACATAGTCGATGTTACTCTCATCCGATCTGAGGGCAACAGATAGAAATAAAACTCTTTTTGAAGCCGAGACACCTGCTTCTCAGCCAACCCCGTATAGCTGAACATCCCAATCTGCTTCTCAATATACGACCGATTCCGCAGCATCTCCTTCTCCAGCCTTTGCCTCAGCACGGCCCTCATCCTCTGGATTCGCGAGCTCATCGTATCCAAGTCTGCTTTCCACTGAGACAAGGCAAAGTGATATTAGTCTGATCATAATCTGCTTCCTTGAATTAACACGTCCAAATTCAAATTGCCATCACCGCAGCCACTTCCAGCTGGATGAACTAAATGGTAATCTATATATTAATGTGATATTATTAGTGCCTAATGCGTAGCATTCCTTTAAAGTAAAAGACGATGTTGGATGTCTGAGGGCCCGAGCATCCACGGACCGCACCTCCCTGTTACCACCATGGAGAGCTATAAAGGGCTCCTTCCTTTTCACTTTCTACCCCTCCCCCTCTCCCTCCTTCTTCCTCCCAGTCGAACTTGACACTCCAAGAACCTGAGAGGACAACATTGGCCTTGGATTTCCTGCGTTCCCGCCATAACCCAAGTAAGACACCTATAAACGTTGAGTCCCGAACGTTTTGATACTGATACTGTCGCTTCAAGCATCTGCACGAGATCTGCTTGGAGATCTTTTGCAGATGTCTATTTCAGATACAACAAATAGACAACGACAAGTCGAACTCCCCTCCTCCCGAGGACCTAGTTTCTCAAAACCAAAACCCTTTAAACCGAGTTCGGACCCTCCTGCGGCCAACTCCAAACCTGCCTTTTACCGTTCGAACTTTTGCCGGCTAGATGAATACGGATCCCCTGAGGTCCATGCGACGGGGAAAGACTACAACCGAAGATCTTTCGACGGTGTTATTCGAGTTCTCTCCGCCACAGCTACGCAGAGCGTCGCCACTATCTCTGCTTATTGAACTATCATTCTGGACGTGACGTCACATACCCCTACCTGATCAAGTCCGTTAGTATTACGGGAATCGATAACCACATGGAACGAGGCCGTTGATCCCAAAATGGAATCAACCGTTTTGTCGAAAGAACAAGATATCAGATGGAGGACGACTTAAGGTGCATTAAACATAATGTGCCTATTCCGCCTGATCAAACCAGCCCTAATCTATCTTGCTGACGGATGAAGAAGTTCGGCACCTCCTGCAGCTAAATTCAAACCTGCCTTCTGAGGTTCGAAATCTCCCGCAGAGAGTACAAGTCGTCTTCAGAGATCACAAGCTATCTTGGAGCGGGTTGAAGACTTTTGCTGGCCAGATGCAAGCGGATCACTTCACCCCCTCGTGCCATCACATCAGAGAATGCTTTGAAAAGTAGCATATCCGAGTACATTCTCCCAAGAGTTCGACGAGGGCTCCGCGCTGGATTTGGATATTTGACCGCTTCGAATCTGATGCATGTGCTGGGTCTGACACGTGTGTCGTCCGATGTCGGAGACTGTGCAAAGGTTATTCAAGCCTTCAAACCGGACACGGCTTTTTTTCCAAGGCCCCAATGACAAGGAGGTCACCATTTTGCACAATGTTGCGAAGGTCTCCCCCTGCCATCAGATATCTCGTCCAAGTTGAGAACTACTTCGCCCAAGTGGAGAATGTTCTAGAGGAGACAACAAATAACCTTGAAGGAGAAGAAAGGGGAGTGTTTACCTTTGACTGCTGGCCTCCCGGCCGACAGCTTCTAGCTGGCACCAAATCCCAAACCTCGCCTTCAACCACTAAAAGTTCGTTCAGGACATCCGTTGCCGATCTTGCGCAAGAACCTTTCAAGAATCTCAAGATGACTTCATGAAGTCTCTACCTGATGTCTGGCCACTTGCAATCCTTCTTATATTACACTTCGACGCTCAGGAAAGGGAAGGAGAGTCAGTATTCTTTTTTCCTTTTTTCCGTTACTTATTGTTTTCGCGGCTGCATGGATTCATACTATAATATAAATAATCTGTTACCCAGGAGGTGGCCCCAACCAAGATGCCCTCTCCCTGGCCACGGAGCTAAATCCTCTTTCTGTGCTACCTGTGTGTCTTGTGCCCACCAGATTCATGCTTCACTCAAAGCAAAATGGATACAAACTTCGGATTTGAAATGATGGTTCAATTTAATTTGTGCACCAGAATCTAAAGCTCTTTTAATCAAATCCGCGTGGGTCATTCTGAGACGAAGAATGATACACCCAGAGCAGCGATAGCGGCAGTCGAGCTTGCATCGAATCGTCGCTGATATATCCATGCTCACAATCGATAATGATACCCTTGATGGCCATCAGTGGGAAATCCATTTAGTAAAGAGGAGAAATGCTGACATCAACGCCAGTCTGAGCCACAACTTGGGCCGTGCGGAAGGACGGAAGCTTTAAAAAGGTCATGATAGGCTTTGAGTCGGCTCGCAGAGCATTTAGAAGGCGTAACCGGGGGTTTTGAATTAAGGTCGTCATGGCTGATGAGTATGACATCTTGGGTTGAAAGTGTTTTTCGGTAGATCAACCAAAGCCTATAGTATAAAACCGTTGTCTTAAAGTCGTCCCGAGAATAGCGCTGAGAGAAAGAAAGAAGCGGTAAAGGTGGATAGAATAATGGGCGATATTGATATGGAGAACAACTTAGAGAACATACCAGTAACAAGTCACAATGAGACTGTGGGAGGCATTGTTCAGTATCGGGAAAGCAAATGTATCGACCTTAAGGCTGGCGAAACCAATATCCTACCTAGAGCACGATAATATGTGTCAGTCCCCTGCATACCATTCTCTAGCAGGGTCTCGATAAAAATCTTCGGAAATCATGTAGCATCCCTATCAATTGTCGTTTTCAGTTGAACTCGCCATCTCGGCGACATGGCCGATACACCCAGCCGCGTCTCAACACATTTATCACGTCGCTACCTCTATCAACGCGCTCAACGTGCATATCTGACAGTTATTCCGCAGTGATTCGGCAGTAATTCGCCACTGGTTTGATAACATGCGGCGTGCTTTTTCCTACAAAAGGGTATTATCAGACAATATTTAGAATTTCGATGGCTATCTTCTTTGTGGGCCAGGCAAGCACTGCTAAGGTTGTCACCCGCTTTAATAGCCAGATATACGTACATGCAGGCATGTCTTCTACATCCCGACAGTCGAAGATTGAAGAAGGTAAGCCCGGCTGTGATATATGTTACGTCTTTTAAATTGGGTGCACCCTTTCACCTGCCGGCCGTCACGTCTTGTGAGCCGACAAGGGCTAACTACTACCTACTACACTCTCCTTTTTAAGGGTAATTTAAAAAAAAAAAGCGAAAAACATACAACAGTGAGGATTCGCTGGTGGTCACCCACCCAACTACTAACTCACCGGCGTGTGGCTTGAGTACGGCTGAGCGGACGGGAAGCCCTATTTTCCACACCCTATGGTCGTATGTACCAGGTTACGTGAGGAAGGGATTATAGAATTATAAAATGAAATTAATTACGAATCAATTGGTCAGGTGAGAAGGGGGTGCGCTATAGACAAGGAGATGATTTGAGCAATGGTTTCAGATGAGACAACCACATTCGCATAGAGGGTCTCACAGAGAGCACAGAGCCGGCCCCAAGGAAGGGAATCGACCTCCGGATTTGAGAGTAGCCAATATAGCTACCGGGTCCAACATGACTTCTCCAAGCACATAGGGACGAACTTATTGATCCAACAACGAGAGATTGAATCTTAAGCATGTGAAGGCACAACCCAAACCGGTACCCATCCAATGCCCAGATTGCGCCGATTAAAGTTGGAGACTCTCCGGACATTGAACCCGGCCCCACTAGCCTCACATTCAAAATAGATTATTGGCTTAATATTCATGACTCTAACCGTAAATGGTCAATTTCGTTTGTCTTTCCCTAATAGGAAGTATCTGTTTTCCTTTTCGAGAATTATCTCTATACCTGCATTTGTAAGATGTTTACGTTCTCGGATATTTGTTGTGAATCGAAACACTTGTCGACATTGAATTTATAAGCAATCTTTAGAGGCTACATATGTAGTTACATATCTCGGTCTTGAGCGGGTTCTGAAAGCCCATTTTATTTCATATTTCCAAAAGCCCGGTACTCCGAATGCTTTTACTTCATCTTCGCAATGCCAGCTGGTCCTGAGCTTGATAATGGCGCCGTGTCGAAGTGGCTAGAAGAGGTAAGGCAACTTCTTCCAGAAAATCGCAGCACAGCTAGCTTACAGCGATATTCAGTTCCATCGGGCGAGTGCTACCCTTGACGCCGACCGATGGCTCGACGAATTTATGACCGACGATGTGGAGATGCAATATTCGAATAACCCTGTGATTAAGGGGAGCGAGGTGCGGCAGATGTTTAAAACTGTCCTCGGCCAACTCGACAAGATGACTCACGATATCCGCTACTTCGACTATGTCGCCCCTCGTATCTATCAAGCAGCGACTATCCGATATCTTGTCAAAGGTGACAACCTAGATACCGACGAAATCACCATTCCCGGTTTCGCTGTGTTTTTTCTCCGGAAGGATGATGCTGGGTGTGTGAAGTGCTATCGGGCAGAGACCTTCCTGGACCCATCGGCAGTGTTTCAACGAATTGCTGAAAGGTCGAGCTGACGACGAAGCTTATGAGAGATACCTCGGTAGGATATCTGTTAGATGACTAGGAAGAGAGAGAGCCTTGGAGAGGAATCTGTGAAACGGAAATCAATTTTAAGTACTGGTACTATCTGACCAATAAGAGCACCGGTACTTCTCATTCGGAAGAGGGTGTTCCAGTATTAGATCACCCTCTTCAATATTATCTCGCCTCTGGTATACGTCGTCGATCAATCCAGAGGACACATTAAGTCTGGGCACGTATGACCGATCCTTTATCTGTCCTTAGATAGGAGTTTTCAGTGCTCAGCACAATTATCATAGCTTTGCCAATTTGAGAAGATCCCTCTACTCTCTTATTGGCTTTTTGTATCACCAGCCAAACAGAATCAAGAAACTCGTCGTCAGACATGTCTAACCCGTGGTTCCGGAAAATCATAATACCGGGTACTACTCTACCAATGCCAAACACGACGGCTTCTTTAACAAGAGGTGACTCTCTAATCAGGCCTTCAATAGGGAGTGGGAGTACCTTTTTGCCATTAAGAAGTGTGACACGGTCATCCAGTCGCCCAATATATTTCCAAGCATTAGGGATAGTGGGGTGCGGTTCGAAGGAGTCCCTCGAATGAAATGACTCAGGTGGCGCGTCAGAATTCGAGAAGATTTTAGCTTTCAGACACTTCAGGAGGACAAGCTCATATGCATTGTCGTCGATGGGCTTCATCCAAACGTATGGTTTCACGAATGGAAGGAATCGTAAATAACTCCACGATGTATCCTCGGGGGCTCGATTTGAGGTTGCAAGCGGTCCTGATTCTGTTCTAGAATCGTTCAGTAGACTAGTTTTAGTGATTGGAATTTGTAAAATTGTTCAAGTTGAGGCTACTTACGATCCTAGGTGACCCACAAGAAATATTCCTTGCTATACCAGGCGGTCCCCAAGTTCATCAGGGCACGCACTTCCGTGGTAAGTCACCAATTCACAATTTTTCAGAGCATTGATACCTTCTTCCGATTTAGCTAACAGACCCAGTGTGGGGGGAGCTGTAGAGAGTAGCTGAGGATTTGCTGCTTGAAGCGTTTTAATAACATTAGTTGACGTTAAAGGCACATTCCAGTTAAAGAGGTACATCAGAGTTCTCCCATGCACAGCTCGGAAGAAAGAAGAGAAGCCGTAGGTGTGATAAAGAGGCAGGGTTATCAACGCAGAAAGCCCAAACCCATTTTGAAAATTCTCCAAACATCGTCGGTGAGAATGGAAAATAGGCTTGGGTACGCCTATAGACCCCGAAGAATGCATCACAAAGGCAGTGAGTGTGTGGACTTGCAAGCGCAGCATTTGGTGCAGTCCGCTTGATTCTTGCTTCAGGGATACCACCTCGATCGAAGTCTTGTTTTTGAAGCATCGGTGTGGTTGCCAGCTGTGATAGCGTACTTCGCACAGTCGCTCCACGATTTTACTATACTCTTGCATATACACAAGAGTGGAGCATTTGGTTTCATCGAGCAGATTGTTATGTGCCGGCACAGATAGCCTTAGGGAAATAATCAAAACACTGTATCCGAGTCGACTGAGAGCACAGATATTCGTCAAATATTCCAGGTTTGATATGCCAAGGACTGCAACACAGCGCGGCTCCTCTCCCTTTGTGCTACGATTGCCAGTCAGGATATTAATCACCACTTCTTATTCAAGGGATACCAAGGGAAAACAAGCTACCGAGCATTTACTGGTCGTAGGGCTAATTACCGTAACAGAAAGGCCTTGTTGTTTGAGAACATGAGCCGCATTGTTGATCAGATTATCTAGTCTCTTGGCCGTGAAGTATTCATAGCGGTCTATGGTTATGCCACTAGTACAGGCCAAAATGTCCGGCTGCTCCTTTTCGCCCCCACGTAGCGTTATTAGATCGTCAATAAAGTGTAACTGGGATACACCGTTGGCAGAGATCGCTAACATGATGGGAATTGGTGAGATCGCGCTGCAATCCCACGTTGCCCCGGGCGATTTTGCGACCGCGACTGCAACTTTTGGGTTCACTCGCAATATCGCCACCTCTCTTTCTTTGTCATCGGAGGAGTATCTTCCAGCATAGCATGCAAACTCATGCCACAACACTTACAAGTGTCCTTGGAGATGAGACGGCAGCACATTTTGACGGGTCTAGTGCGGAAGCCAATGTAGGCCTGATCGCATCACTTCCCGTCCACCAGCGCAATGCAGTCCGCGGAGCGTATGTCGCTAGTCTTCGTTCTATGTGGATTTTGTATGTCTGCGTTGCTGCGGTAGGGCTTCTGGCTAGCTTAATGGTTAACAAAAAGTCCCTTGAAGGCCCGACCGATAGAAAGTCAAATAGCCCGGTGTCAGAGTCGTTGCAGTCCCACGAGCTGCAGCAAACAACTCAAAGGTGATCTCTCACGTTTCAACATATTTCGAGGCGAAGTGCTATTGGAATATGCTAATCATTACGGATGTTGTCAATACAATAAAAATTTGATTTAAAAGTGTATACTGCTAAATGTAAATATTTCACTACTATATAACGTATTTCACTACCGAGTGGCCACCCACCCCAACCTATTAATTTCAAATGCATTTATCTCAACTAAAACGCCATTAAATTAAATAAATTAAAATCATCATCTATCTGGACATGCATGTCTCCTAC
>CAJVRC010000875.1:5759-31329 GCA_911456345.1 Penicillium egyptiacum | reverse complement strand
CTTCCTCGATTTCTGTCAATTTATGTGAATTGGCGCGAGAAATCGCGCGGTCTTGAATACCGCTTAGGCGGCGGCGGAGAGTTGTACGCGGGACATCGAAAGTGCGGGCAGCGAGAGCGAGAGAGCTAAATTTCTCCATTTTTAAAAGCCTGGATAGCTAATAAGACCCTACCCTCTTGCTGTACTGAATTTCTAGAGGATTGGGAGCGAATTGGTGGCATGGTGGGTGGTTGAACTAATTAAGATCTAATTCCTGGACGCGTTTTGGGTGGGGGTGGCCACTCGGTAGTGAAATACATTACAGTATGGATAATATGGCGACAAAATAACATTGGACTTACGAGCTGTTTTACCCTAGTCTCGCGTAATTCAGGAGTAAGAATTTGAGTGGAAAAAAGGCCATATTGATGCGGAATCTTAGGGCCGCAACAGGGTACTTGCAAGGACCAATGTCCATTTTGTGATTATGTTTGCGACGAGGGACAATAATGGTTACCTAATTGCGAACGTAGATAAGAAAAGTCTGAAAATACGGAGGGTTGGTTCTTTCTAGCTGTCTTTGATATACAGGGCTCCACTTTGTCTCCACGGGTGGCGGCGGAGTTCCGGGCCGGTTCGAAGCTAGGTCCGGCCCGTAGCGACATACGTGACCGGGGACCGATTGGCCTCCGATTGGCCTTGTACGAGATCTACAAATAGTAGGTCGTAGCTTTATCAGGGTTTTCTGATTAGTCCATTTAACTCCGTCGCTTTTGTATCAGAAAGCAATTCCGGGGGTCTGTCGTCTCCACCTCGAGCCTACAGCCTCGGTCGGCGGATGTAGAACATGATAACGGAATTGGTAAATGTATCCTCTTCCGATCGTCAGGGATTGGAGTTCTATGAAATTTAGTTAGATGAGGAGAAGGGGCTATGAGCGTTTTAGTCTGTAGCACTCGCCCTCCGGGAGAGAATACGTTAAATAGCACTCCAGATCCTGCCATCAACCCTACCCTAAGCAGACATTCTTCTGATCACTCCTCAAACAACAAACGCAAATACACCTCTACAAGCTATCTTTTTATTTTAGACAAACAATCTCCGCACTATGTCTTCCACTATGACTTCCAAGACCTACGAATGGCAGGCCGTTCGTTCCCTTCCACAAGAGCTTCCTATTGCACAACTTAGGACGGTTCATCTAAGCAAGTTGCTCGATGGAGATGCCGCGGAATCAAGAAATCTTTTAAACGCCTGCAAAACTAATGGCTTCTTCTATTTGAATACCCAGAATATTGAAGATAATATTCTTCAAGTTGTGGACGCTATGTTCCAACTTGACAGGGAATTATATGATCTATCTAACGAGGAGAAAATGGCTTATGATGTGGATAAGCTGTCCAAGTTGAAGCTCAACGGGACTACGTGGTGGGAAACGAGTGTTATGCGTATCCCTATTCCCTCTCCCCAGAAGTCTAGCAGAATGCGATCTAACCGTGGCTATTAAATAACCTTGGAAGGTAGAGCACCCGGCTCATTCACTTTTTATCCGAGGTGGCTATGGTTTGGCCCGGGTGACCTTTTCCAACAGGAGCAACCAAAGCCTCCTCACTCTCCGCCTGAATTTTATGATGGCCCACAGAAAGAAGATCAAGCCCCCCGCACTGGGAAGGGCGACGATCCAAAACAAGCTCTGGTTGAACGTACCCTCTCTAATATCCACACTGTTCATGCCAAGGTAAGATGTCACAAATGACAATGGTAGGAAAACAACTGTCACAATTGTGAATATGATGATGGCTTTGCTGTTGGATTCTTTTCGAACTTCAATCATGGATCGGAGCTATCGTGTTTAGTTAGCAAAGAGGAACAGTAAAGGCTCACTGGGTGTATTTCTTCACCAATATAGACGCTTTTTCAGCTAATTGATCAAGCCCACCTAGATCATGTTTCATTCGATTGATCTGATGTTGGGTTTGGCGGATTCTTTGCTGGGTGATTTGGTTTCTTGATTGTGTGGGAAAATTCCAGACTGAGCTCATTTGCTCAAGGAACCGTAATTGCTGATCGAAGACAGCATCCAGAATAGCAAGCTCCTCTCTGAGGCGCTGGATCTTGTCGAATGATGCGATATTGGGCGACTTTCGCGCTTGCAACTCCTACCAAAATGTGAGCTTGGTGTACCCATTTGTTTGTACGTGCGCTCATCTCACTAGACGTTCAATTTGCCCTCGATAGACATGCAGAAGGTCGAGTTCTCGTCTTGAATTGATTCTCATCGTTGGCATCTTCCTTGGTATTCTCACCAATCGCTCAATCAACATTGTTAACATGCCTTGAGCATCAACGCGTCTGAACACCTTGGCTTCACTAGAGTCACCAGTACTGATCATGGCCATAAGTTGATGTCTGCCAATCAGAAGATCTTGTGCTATTCTTGACGCCCTCTCTTGAAGAGATTTCCACGCATAGGATTGCGGGTAGCTATGTTGTGTGCAAGCACAAACATAGAATATCAGGGGACAGAAAACGTCAACCAGCGCTTGGGGGAGGAAATATTCGGTAGACTTTCCAGCTGGTCCGCGCGAGATACCAGCCTGGGTATGTTCCAACTTCTGGTGGAAGTACGATAAGACCTGTCCGACATCTTCAAGGTAAGAGTCGGAAAACTTCTCTCTTCATTAGCATGGTCTATATTTCAGGACTAGGGGGTGGAGACTCGGCAATGTAATGCCTCACATTTTCAGCTGCGATCTTCATCAGAGCACCGTAGAACTTCTTAATCAACCAATATTGATTGATATCCTGGTAATGCATTGGCACAAATGCGTTCAAGATTCCAACTGCACTGGAAATTACTTTCCGTTTCAATGCCCAGCTTCCTCTTTTCCTTGCAAGCTGATCCGACTCCTCAAGTTGTATTAATTTGGCGCCAATACGCTCCATCTGTGCGACCAAATCCATCCTGGAGGAGTCTGTAATATTTCGCACAGCTGCTAGTTCCCCCTCATTTTCAACAGACCATGACGCTTCATCGTCCCGTTCCTCCAGTATTGCACGAATAGTGCTGTCAATGTCTTTGTATTGATCAGGAACTCGGCCATATGTTTCTGATGCGTTGATAGGTATCCCATCGGTTGTCTCTGCTTTCCAGGTAAAGATAGGCCATAGTTGCGTTCTTTCGGGCGATGATATATTGTCTGGCTGTTCATTGACAACCTTCTCACCGTCAAGAGACAATTCTATGGATGAAGAATGCTGGAGGTATTTTGATACAGAGACACCAGAATCAGAGGCTACCTCGCTCGATGAGGATTTGTCGCTTGCTAAGCTCGACGTCGACTAGCGGGGCTGGTTAGTGGAATTCTATCACCATATATTAACAGTGGTCGAAAGGTCTCTTTTGTTACCTTTATTGTCCAGGCGTCATTGCTTTCCTGGTAAACAAAAGGATTTACCCCATCGATGGTTGTGTCCCTCTCGGGGATCGTGAGGTAGTCCAATACATTGATACGTGTACGTTCGGCCCTGAGGGATAGCAGTAAGTTCTCGTTATTATAGGAAACCAGGTAGTCCCAGACGTTAACATTTCTTGAGATTTCGTCCTTAATTTCGTCGACTTTTGAGACAAGAGACTCGGCTATTGATTGGGTTGTTGATTCCTTTATCGTGTTGAATTTCAGTACCTGGGAGGACAAGTCTTGAGCTGAGACGTCGTCAGTTGACTGTAGTAGGACGGTGTCATTTTCTGAACAAGTCAAAAGTTAGCGTACAGAGTCACTTGGGACTTTTCCCTCTACAATCGGAGACCTGCCTGCGCTCCCTTGTTTTGAGGTGCTGGTGCTAAATGGAGATTCGAGCTCGATTTCTGCGGTAGGGGGTTCCTTGTGACTACCCTCAGCACCAACTCGTTCAGTGGAATATAGCGAAAGATTTGAATCTCTGATGGCAACTGAAAAGTAATCCTCGGCCTCGGTTTCACTGGCATCCTCGACAAAGCTCTGAATGTCCGTATTCTTAGGTCGGGGCTTCTGGGGAACATTCTCCTGGTTCTCTATTTTCAAATAGACATTTACATTTGACTCAGGCTCTTTCGTCAAGTGAGGAGTTCCGTCAATGTTGGATGCTAAGTGACCTTTCCTGTCGAGCGCAGAGTCGGAAGATTTCTCCGCTGTGACCACATTCACCGAGTTTGGATAGTTTTGGCCATCGATAGGGCGGTCCCCAGTCTCTGAGCGGACTGATCGTCGATTTATATGAGGCTCAGGTGGCAGATTGTCGAATTGGTTCACCTCAGTCTTCTTCCCACCGCTACAAGATTTCGGAGTGGCGGGTCGGGGAATCACGGTTATTACCGAGCTTTCACTTCGCGATGAGGACATGTCATTCGACCATGGACTGACTGGCAACTGGAGCATCTGAGGCTTCTGTTGGGCATACCAAAACGATGGTTCAGTTTTGAGCTCGATTGTGCAACCAGCAAAAATCTTTTTATCCCATTCAGAGGGAGCGATTGGCCCGTTCGGACCAATTAGGCTGTATCTCCCAGCAATAAAGGTCGACCAATTCTGGCGTTTCTCCTGCATCTTCGTGCCGATAACAGAATACATTTTCTGGGAGCTCTTAGTAAATGATCATGCAACAATGTTAACATGTAAACATATGCAAGAGGATGTGGATAGCCCTACCGCCCAGGTTCGGCCAATACGCCAGGGAATAGCCAGTTCAAACCCATCTAGGTCTTTCAATCGAATGGGCTGCTTCTCTTGCTTCCAAGCATTTTGGCGTACTGCTTGCATACTATGCTTGTGCGTCGTTTCCGGCTGCCTTTTGCTTTCCTTTTCGAGATGTGCTGGATGTCTCACGAGAACGGTATCTTGAGATTCCTCGGAAAATCGAACAAGGGGTTTACTCTTTTTTGATGTCGGTATATCTAATTTGAATAAGTCTAGAGTTATAGCATTGTTCATTCGCTTGTTTAGAGAGAATGCCTGGGCCAAGGAAAGCGCAAGCTACCTACCAGCCAAATGTGCCAGAGCGCTGTGTGCATGTTTGCTTGTAAGAGGTTTTGTGCCTCCAAACGCCGAAGTGCCACGAGGGTCTCCACGGGGATGAGAGTATGGACGTGTATGATGGAAAGGAGTTACTCTTGTCAGAGTATCAATCGGGTTTGCGGAAGGAATATCGGCCGAATGGTACCTGTACGGGGCGGAGTGCGGGTACGTATTCCCGTAAGGCAACTGAGTATAGAGAGACTGCGGATACGAAAAGCTAGGCTGAGGCTCCACTGGTTGAGGAAGGTAGGATGCTGGAAGACTGTAGGAGTAAGTATTGAGCCCGTGCTCATGGACAAGTTGGTTTCCCGGTTGTCCATATGTCATTGTAGACAGTGCGAATCCATCACTTTGTGCACCATTTGGCTGCCCAAAAGGAACTTGGCTATTGGGCGGAGTTTGAGAGAATGATCGAGGTAAGGCCGGTGGTGGCGGTTGTGCTAGTGGTACTAGTTGCGTCGATGGTGCGTATCCCTGTGGTTGCACAATCTCAGGTTCAGGTTCAGGTTCAGGTTCCGAAAGATGTTCTCTGGGCTTGAGCCCGATACGGATAACAATATCTTCATATTCTCTCCTTTTAGAAATTTCAGACCAGTTCATCTCTGAAACCTGCTCACTATTGGATTGCAAGTCGTAGCCCTCTTTCCAAGAGTCATCGTAGAAAGATCTTGACATGGGATTTTCTGGCCCTAGAACTCCCACGAACATGTGGATGAACTCCTACAATAATAGCATAGTATCAGTATCTTTGAGAAATTCAGAATTCAACAGATTATGTTGGTCCACCCACAAACCATGTCTGACAGCGCGCCTTGGGTAGGCAGTACTCCTTTCCGTCGACATCGATCACCCGGATCTGAGAAGCCTCAGAAGTTGATCCTAGATCAATAGCCTGTTTGAGTTCAAAGTGTTCCCCTTGAAGTTCCTCCAGATCCGTGGGACTCATGCTGAGAATGACATCTAGTTGGAGATTAGAAATAGACATCCCCCCCCCCCGGCCATACACAGCGACTTACCTCCATTTATCAGGAGCATCCATACCTGTGGTACATGCAATACATCGTTCGACTGATCAACCTCGCCAACAATCTGATGTTCATCATGATTGGTTGTTGACTCAAATGAGTATTGGAATTGAAGAAGACTTCTCACTGGGTGAGAATTCACAACAAGCTCGTCGAGGAGCCTGGGGGGCTGAAGAGCCAGGAAAGGAAATGCGAAAAACGCAACGGAACATTGCTCACTCGTGGCAACATCACTTGTCGTGACAAAATTTATTGCCGTCGAATCAAAGTATTTTCCATGAATAAAGCTCTTCTCTTTCTGGCGGAGGCGTTTGAATATTTGAAGTATCGGCACACTCGCCGCCTCTGAGATGTTCTTCAGTCTTAATGCTTCAGTCTATCATTTAATTAGTAGAGCTTCTAGAAAATAATCGAGAACGGTCTTACTTGAAAAAATCCCAAACTCATGGGATTGCTCTTGAAATGACTTTGTTAAAGATTGGTCAGTCGTGATTGACAGTATCTTCGGCAATAAACTGAGGTCGGCTTACATCCATCGTGTCTCTGGCTGAGACAAGCCGGCTTTGTCATGTATTAGAGTCGCAATGTCATGATTGTCATCATCTGATTTTGTGACCAATTTTGTTTGGATGATCTCATAGACCTCCGGGATAATCGCTTTCTCTCCATTATTGAGTAATGCTTGGGTATGCACCCTCTTCACCTCTGTTGGGGGCAGAGTTTTGTTCTCCTCCTCGTCTATGCTTCCAGATGGATTAGGACGAATTTTGATGGTGTAGTTTACCTGTGTTTGTTTGTCATCAAATCGATCTGCTGTATTGTCGTTACTAGCATCGAAACTGGTCAGGTCGAGAATATTGGAGGTTTGTGAGATGTGGGGATTTGCCAAAGACGAGGCCTGAATGTCTGCCTCGGAAGGGCCAGATGGGGAAGAATCGACCCAGTGAGCATGGTGATTATGTGGATCTGATAGGGGTTCAGTTGGATTATAAAAGTTGTATGGTGTTGGGTGATAGGGGTGGGATGGGTAAGGTTGGTATGAGGGGTAAGTCTGGTAAGATGGGTACGAGGGGTACGAGGGGTAAGATGGGTAAGATGGGTAAGATGGGTAAGATGGGTAAGATGGGTAAGATGGGTAAGATGGGTAAGATGGGTAAGATGGCTCGGCTGGATCTGTTGGGGGAAAAGCGTAAGATGGGTCCGATGGGTCCGATGGGGTCGCGAATTGCTGAGAATGTTCGTGTGTTCTTGTAGCCAGCGGTGGAGTTGAACGGGGAGATATCTTGCCGCCAGGAGTTGTACGGGTTGCTGGATTTCTCGAACTTGTTGCTGTGCGTAACTGAGGCGAGAAGCCCCATGACAAAGGCGAGGAATTATTTTCGATAATGGGTAGCCTCCTTGGGCCATACCTAACGGAGCTGCGCTGGGAGGAGGAGGAGGATATTAATGAGGAATGATCTGAGGCAACTCCTAAGTCACTTGGATAATCCGGGATCTCCATTGTTGCTCACAACAGAAAGGAGATCCTATCAGCCCCAAATCCAATGGACACCCAGAAGACAAGATGAGATTCCGTCAAAGACGGCTCAATCACTTCTTAATGAATTAAAATACCCCAGTGAGTTCGCCGCAAGCCACTGGCCCATAGCACATACATGCATGAACGCTAGTCCCATTATGCTGGCTGACTTGCATGACTTTGTTGTGATTAGATCAAAATAGCCCCGCGATGCTGAGTTGGCATCTGCAGCTGTTCCTACGGTCACATGGGTGTCCAATTCAAGGGTATAGGTCCCGACGGTAACTGCAGTCATCGACAGTAAAACTAGTACCAAAGAGTATTTATTAAAATTCATATTTATAGCTACAGGATTGAAATATCTGCCCAGGCTGGAGATAAACAGTAAGAATTGAAGCTATCTTATAGTTTTTCTATAAAGTTGAGCAGTATTATTAGACAACCTCCAAATTATAGACTGAAGTTAAAGAATTCAAGAACTTCACTTTTAAGAACCCCCTCTTAACTATACTATATAGTTACCACACATTTCCTTTTGGAGGAATCGGATACTATATATGCTGAAGCTAATTCATTCCCCAGCTATATCATATTGCGGTTAAGCAATATGATTCTAAGACATTGCCATGGTAGGTAGCTTTTGTCAGACTATGGAGTTTCTGCATTAGACCCATGCAACCCAACAGCCGGTGGGAGTTGGTCATACTGGGCCGAGTACATCGGTACATAACGTACAGTTACGTTCATATATTTACATGCGGGCTAACTGTGCACTTGGCATACGGATTCTGGTAAAATACAAATATCCCGAATCTGTCAATCACAGGGTATTAAAATATAAAGCACAATCCTCGCAGACACGTGACTCGAGGGATTCGATGGGGCTCTGCAGAATGAGGTTCTAGTTCTCGGAATTACATAGTATCGATAGCAGGCGTAAATAATCAAAGCAAGCGGCATGTTATCGTGTTGCTCGCAGGTGCCAGGTATGATACCTTTTGTGTTCATCTTACAAACTGGGTCATATCGCATATCATGGGGAAACGGGCGACCGATCCGCTTTTCCGAAGTCCTTCCTAAATGCTGATACCCAGTTTGATCCTGGGAACAAGCCAAGTTGCTCCCAAAATCAGCGCAAATACCATTGGGCCAGGGTATAGCGCAAATCTGGTTATAAGTTTTAAAAATAAGGCATAATAAGCAGAAGGTCAGATGAAAGTAGAGCCGCATGACCGCACGGGCCGGTCCGGCCGGTCCGGGTGTTCCAAGGTTTGCGCTCATTCTGTCCAAGGTTTTCTTACAGATGTAGCTAACCTAGGTACGTATGTGTTCTCAGGACCTCGGGAGGTCTTCTAAAGTTCAGTGTCCATTCATAGAGACCTTGATGATTCTGTCACGCCAATGCTCAACAGGGAACACGACCTTGACACCGTTGGCCTCCAGCCTCTCCTGTCCGTCATTGTGCGCGATAAACGTCCCCGGCTCTTTGATTCCCACGTAGACAGTCTTTATAGCACTCTTAAGCCTCAAGATTCTGGTCGCGCAGGTCATGTTGCCGCTAAGCCTCTCATTGCATGGCTCCATTGTTGTGTACAGTGCTGTGTTGGCCGGAAGGACTTCATCGATGCGTTCCTCGGGAAGATTGTGCTCGTCGGCGATCTTGATAAAACAACACTGCTCTGCATGCGTGGTACCTGGATCTCCTTTGTAATCTCGTGGGTATTCAAGCGAGTACCCTGTCGATAGGACTTTCCCGTCATCGGCATCGACAAGTGCGGCTCCGACGCAGAATTTGTTGGCACCAGGCGGTGACTTTTGTGCTTGAATGAGGGCGAAATCCATGAAAGCTTCATGGTCCCCAACCGAGAAGGTTGGATTTGTCTGGGAACTCATCCTAAATGGCTTTTCGAAATAATGCCCAATGCGCAGACAATCCCTCACACGGACCAAATCAACAGAGTTTGATCAAGAAAGGGCAAAGAAGGTGCAGCTTTAAACCGGGTAATCTTGAAATCTTGCGTGATTTTCTAGGATGAATACGTGGCGGTCTTTCCCGAGCCTGTGGGGGGCACCGAAGAGCGGTTAAAGCAACGAGTTAATTGGTGGGTTGAACCCGCAGGGTGGGGATGGGGGGTGTGCCGCCTAACTGCAACGTGCTTCAATCCGAGGGCGTTGGACATCAACAGTCTCTCTTCTGAAACAAGTCATTTATACCATTGTTATTCTCCTCAGAATTGACAGACCTTAGTGCAGTGTAGACACTGCCTTAGATGAGTCCGGCCAACCGGGATTGGCGCGCTACCCACTAAGTTTTGTGGGTCACAATGGTTCACTCTCGACTCTTTAGCCTACTAGAAACTTCAATCCTACCTGATCGCTGACTTGTACCAGTTCCTTCGAAAGCAGCGGCGCGCAAAATCGGAACTACTTCCAGACAGTTCATTGAGTAGTCGCGAATCAGCCAAGAGCTCGAGGAGCTTGTTTTCTTTGTCAAAAACCCTCTTCAGGACGTCAAACATCTCGGGCGATCAAGCGGAGGATGTGAAGGGCTCGCTTGGGCTGAACCTCCTATATTCCCCGACGACGCCGGAGATCGACTTCATCTTCATTCATGGTCTAGGCGGTAATTCTAGGAAAACATGGAGCAAGTCGTCCCTGCAATCTCACTTCTGGCCAAAGGAGTGGCTTTCGAAAGATCTCGCATTCAAGAATGTGCGCATCCATAGTTATGGATATGACTCGCATTATTTGAAGGGAAAGGAGGACTGCTTGAATATACACCACATTGGCAAGTCATTCCTAGGCGCGCTCAGCACTTCGCCATACATTATGAATTCCAAGACAGACCTTGTTATCGTCGGCCACAGCATGGGTGGCTTGGTTATGAAGAAAGCATATATCCTGGCAAAACAAGACGCAATGCACAATATGCTGGCTGCGCGAATCACCGCATTATATTTCCTCGCCACACCGCATCGAGGTGCCGACTCAGCAAAGATGCTGAAGAACCTTCTCAAGGTTGCGTATGACCGCGCTTATGTTGGCGATCTGGAACCGAACTCTGGGGCGGTCCAAGTGATCAATGACGAATTCCGCCATTTTTCGGCCGATCTTGAGCTCTGGTCGTTCTACGAAACGCAGGATATGAGATTATTTAACTCACTCATTGTGGATCCCGAGTCGGCCGTCCTCGGGTACCGTGAAGAGAAGCAGATACCCATGACTGCTGACCACCGCTCGATATGCAAATTTGACACACCTGAAGACCCCAACTACGTCATCCTGCGGAACTCACTCGCCTCTACTGTGAGCAGGACTGCCACAACAGCTCTAGAGCTGAAGGCAAAGCAGAGACGTGATAGGATTAAGAGCCTCAAGAAGTACCTGGAAGTTTCCGACGTCTTGGATGATGATCTTGCAAACGTCTGCGAAGCTCGGACGCAAGGGTCATGCGGATGGATATCGGCTAAAGCCAGCTACGCCAAATGGAGAGACGGCGAATGCGAAAAAGATAGGGCGCTGTGGATTAAGGGAAAGCCAGCAACTGGGAAGTCTGTTCTCGCCGGCTATGTCATCGATGAGCTCAAGCAGTCCGGCCAAGCTTGCAGTTACTTCTTCTTCAAGCATGGAGACAAGATGAAGGCCAACCTAGGTCGTTGCCTCCGATCTCTGGCTTTTCAGATGGCTAGCTCAAATGCCGAAGCTAGTGATGCCATCCTAGGGATGCAAACAGACGGTGTTTGCTTAGATCGTGCCGAGGACCGTACTCTCTGGAGAATCCTCTTTCTTTCTGGAATTTTCCAGGCCGCCATGACTCGGCATTACTGGGTAATCGACGCCCTGGATGAGTGTTCCAATCCTCAGGTCCTCCTACATTCCATTCTTTCCAATATGGACGAATCTATGCCCCTGAGAATTCTCGTCACAAGTCGGGATACGGCTGATCTGGACCAAGGTTTCTCGGTGATTCCACCTAACCTAGTCCAGTCGCTATCAATCTCGACAAGAGACACGGAGCCAGATCTCAGGCTTTTGGTTGAGAGGAGGACCTTGGTCTTAGGTGTCGTGGGACCTGATGATCGAGGTGCTTTAGCAGAAAAGATACTAGACAAATCTAAGGGGTCCTTCCTGTGGACAATTCTAGTGCTTGATGATCTCTCGCGCTGTCACAGCAGGAATGAAATTCACCAAATTCTCGAAAGCGTGCCTAGAGGCATGGAGTCACTATACAAGCGGACTTTAGACTATATGTCGCAGGCCGCTCGTGGAAAGGAGCTCGCCAAGACTATTCTTATTTGGGCAGCATGTGCGGTTCGACCGCTGACAATCAGTGAGCTGGACGGTGCTCTTTCCCTGGACATCCACGACTCGTTCCCAAGATTGGAGGAAAGCATCGCCGCGCTGTGCGGTCAGCTGGTGGTCGTGGACAAATATGGGAAAGTCAAGATGGTGCATGAAACTGCCAGAGAATTCCTTGTAGATGGCGGATTTGAGTCCGAGTTCTCCATCGAGAAAACTGAGGCGCACACACGGATAGCTCAGGTGTGTCTCAATTACCTTATCGGGGAGGAAATGAAGCCTCCTAGGAACAGCCGACACCGTTCTTCGGCAAATTTGCCAGCAAAAAGACTGGATTTTGCCATGTACGCATATACAGCATACTCGTATCACCTCTCGAGGGCTGATCCGGCGGTGGCAGAGACGTTCCAGCTTGTCGTTCAGTTTCTAAAATCCAACGTCCTCACTTGGATCGAAACGATTGCTGAGTCTCGAGATCTCAATCACCTCATTCGTGCCTCAAAACATCTCAAAACTTACGCCAATGCGTGCGCCGTTGAGCGTTCACCACTAGACCCTCGGATACAATCAATACGTCAGTGGTCTACAGACCTCGCTCGGATTCCAGCCATGTTCGCCAACGCCCTCATGGTATCGCCGTCGGCAATATACTCCTTGATACCTCCATTCTGTCCCACTGATTCTACAGTGTTCAATACCGGGGGCTCGGGCCGGAGGCTAGAAGTCCTTGGCGCGCCTAACAAGCAATGGGATGACAGGTTACTTTGTATCGACTTCCGTCAGGGTCAACCAAGGGCTTTGCGCTATGGAGATGAGTTTCTAGCTGTCGGTCTCAGCTCGGGAACTGTATTATTGTACCATGCCATATCCCACCAGGAGTACAAGGTCTTGGAGCACGGTGAAGCAGTCAAGTTTATTGCTTTCAAGACCAAAACCGACCTTGTAGCAACTTGTGGCATGAAGTTGGCCAAGATCTGGGACATCAGAAGTGGGCAAGTGGTCCGCAGCCTAGCGAGTCCTCCACGTCCGCTGGCAATGGAATTCGATGGAGAGAGACTCTTAATTGCCAGTGGCAAGAACTACGTTGCAACTTGGGATTTGGGACATAGCGCCCGGTCTGAGTCGGTGCGGAGGCCATGGTGCGATACCGATACACCAGAGACAAACCGCACGCCGCGTGGGACCCCATGCGCACTGGCTCTCTCTACCAGCCACGAAATGCTTGCTGTCGCCTACAGCCGCCAACCCATTACGCTATGGGACATGAGAGAGGAAGTCTACGCTGGTAGCTGTGGAAAGAAACTCTCCAGCGGAGAGACCAGTACGCATGTCGTCATCGCGCTTGCTTTCAATCCCAATCCAGATATTAGCCTTCTCGCAGTCGCATACCTTGATGGAGATCTTGCACTTCTTGACCCGTTTGCCGATCAGCAGCTGGAGTGCTTTCGTGCCAACTGCCAGACACTCGCCCCAAGCCCGAATGGACGCCTCCTCGCAGCGGGTGGTGCAAATGGGATTATCCACGTCTATGAATTCGATACGCTTAAGCTCCTCTACCAAGTCAAGTCATATAACTCTTATATAAAGCAGCTTGTCTTTACTAAAGACAGTATGCTTCTTGCGGACATACGAGGCGCACAGTGCACTGTCTGGGAACCTGAAGCTTTGTTGCGGGAGTCCATGAGCGATGACAGCAGCGGGGCCACTTTTACTACAGTGGTCGAGGCGATTACCATAGAAGCGAAAGCAAAGATTACTGCAATGGCGGTCCATCACACGTTCGAAGTTATCTTTTGCGGAAAGGACGACGGATCAGTCCTACTACACGAACGAAAAACGGCTGCGAGCTTAGGGACTCTCTATAGCCACAAGGCACCAGTACGCTTGTTGGCCTGGATTAAGCATAGAGATGCCCTCATAAGCGTTGATGCCGCAAACAAAATCTTCTTACATAAAATTCAGAAGTCAACTGACAAAGGTTGGCTCAGCAATCTGACGGTACTCTTCAAGTCCCACCTCGACTCCGTGGAGGCAATCACAGATGTGCTAGTAGGGGGGGATATGGCGGCGAGGTTCCTGGTATCAACTCGCGAGTCTGACCACCTGTTCAATTTGGACAGCGGTAAGCATGAGATAGAGCGGTCATATCCACAGATGCCAGGTATTCGCAAATGGACCTCGCATCCAAAATCCTCTCTGCACCTTATCTGTGTCAACAACTTCAAAGTCTGCACCTACCGCTGGAGTGACTGGTCTGAAGTTTCATCCATTATATTATCAGTGGACGCGAAGGCAGAGCCCAAAAGCGCGACCCTCTATTCACTTGATCAAAAACAAAGAATCATGCTTGACTTGTTATATCCGGGAGGCTCCGTCAACATCAAAAGAATTGCGATACTTGACGCAGACTGCCTTCCCGTCGAAAGCAATGATAGCAGCTTCTTGCTAGGGAAGCAATCAGATGCTGTGGCGGCGTTAGGTCAACCTGCCAGAGATCAAGAAGGGGAGAACATGGTCACGACATCGAATCTAGGTGCTCCGCTTGGTTTACGGATGACCGCATTGGAACTAAGTGTGGCCCATGTCTTCGGAGTTGACGAATCCAACAAACTTATATTCTTGAACCGGTCTTTTTGGGTGTGCTCTGTTGATCTCGGCGAGCTGGAGATCTCGCAGCGTGGGTATTCCCCGACGCTCGATGTCTTTGAGCATTTTTTCCTCCCGTGCGATTGGTTTGCTGGGAGAAGGGACATTGTTTGTGCCTTGGTAAAGAGAGATATTATGTTGACTAGGGGTGGCGACCTGGCGGTGATTAGGGGTGGTCTTGACTATTCCAAGAGAGTGCGTATAAAATAATAAATTAAACTGGAGGGATATATTTAACCGTCAACATAACCTAGATCTTATACAGATCTCCACTTATAGCAATATTCCCACGTATGTAGTCAAATCCTAGTGGGACGGAGCAACAAGAAGATGGAAGAATCCTTCCTACCCTCCATTAACCATATCTCTGTACCAAATCTCTCATCACATCAAGCACCCTGTTGAACTCATTAACAGCCAAACTAGACTGTAGTCTCAGAATAACCTCACTATGTGAAGTGTCCTGTTCTCAACGAAAACTGCTGATACATGCGTGTCAAATCTCCTACTTTAACAAAGAAGAATTTTGAATAGGAAGGCCAATTGGAGATTATGGAAAGCTGATCATAAGTTAAATGAAAAGTTTGACAGTTATTCCTCATTCTTCAAGTC
Organism: Penicillium egyptiacum; assembly: GCA_911456345.1. NCBI lineage: Eukaryota > Fungi > Ascomycota > Eurotiomycetes > Eurotiales > Aspergillaceae > Penicillium > Penicillium egyptiacum. Next base: position 16,195 of record CAJVRC010000875.1, on the reverse strand, counting down.
ACCCTCGGATTCAAGAGTGCAATTTTCTGGAATTCTTCCCATCTTTACTCCATCACCCCAACCGCTATACAAAGACAGCATAGGTCATTAAAAAAGCCAAAAAAATAAAACATAAACATACAACAGCATATATATGACCGTGGTCACCTAGCGCCCACGGTTTGGGCATGGGCGGCTCGCCGCTCTATTCAGGGCACTCAGGGCGGATATTCACCCACCTGAATATTCTTCACCCGAATATTCAGCCCGTACAGCAAAATGTACATTTCCCACTTCTGACCGGAAATGCTATAAGTAACCTTTCTTTTCCCCTCCGTTTTCACCTCTCAAGCCTCACTTTATCACGAGTAAGATACGTACCAAGCGTGACCCAATATTGAAGTATATAGCTAATATTGTGGATTTCGGGGGATATAGTAATAATGAAATCCAACGGATAGTACTACCACGAACAGAATCTGGGTATAAAGAGACGTTACTTATTTTTAATAAGTAAGTCTTAGCTATAGGAGTAGAGAAGCAAATCGCTAAATTGTGCCTCTATCCCTAGATTTATCGAATTATATCTATATTCTGTTATTCCGCCGGATATCTAAATATATAGGGCTTTTCTAGAGTGGGTTATAAAAGGAAAGGACGGTCGGATCGAAGAACGGCCTATAGTCGGGACGATAAAGGGATTTTTTAGGTAGTTTATCACTAGTATAAAGAGAGAAAGAAACTTTGACTTCCTACTAGCCACTAGGACTATAATTAAAGAGGTCCGCACTAATGTCCCCCTAAATAAATTAGGGCTAATACTAGATAGTATATTAAGGGAGAACTAAGGACTAAGATCCCTCTCTTAACTAAGTAAATAGATAAAGATAGCGGTATATCCCTAAATGATTTGACTATCTTAATAACTTAATTATAGTGTCGCGACTACTATAAGTATCGTGGAAACCCTACCGACCGGGCTAGAGTTTAGCTAAGCGCCGCTATACTCCTATATTACTTTACCTCTTTACGCACTAGAGAGGTTCACGAATTAACCGCTCGGAGATATAGAGTCTAGGAGATTAGGGAGAGCGAGGATACTACCTTAGAAGCCCGTATAATAGCTACCTACTATAAGGTATATTTAGAGAAGGAAAAAGAAATTCTTAAAGCTAACTATATTAGTATTTTAAACTTACTATTAAGACTATAGATAGTATAAGAATACTTATACTTACCTATAAGCGCGAATTTATTAAAGGATTCTAGTAAAAGAATAAATAGGAGATTCTTAGGCACGTATTCTATAAAGTATACGCTAAGGATATACCTATATTCCTAAACCTTTTAATATTCTTTTTACTAATAGCTACTATAGATAAAGCTTTTAGAGATTATAGTTCTATAAGCGAGATCCTAGATACTATTAATAGATATAAGTAAGCTAGTCCTTCGGAGGATAAGATCCTTAAGGTGATTTATATCTAGTAAGAGATAAGAAATCTACTAGTTTTTCGCTAATATCTTAAATATAATATAGATAATTTTAAAGGCTATACTAGGGGGGCGGATATCTTCGGTAAGGCCTTAGTTAATCTAGGCTATAGAAGTAGCTATACGCTAAATATTACTATTCGGGCGTGTTAAAGATAGGCTTTATAGGAAGTAGGTATAGATTTATTATAAGTATAGGCTTAGGCCGACTAATAATAAAATAGATAAGTTATATTCCGAGTCTATAAGAATAAAGTTCGCTAGGTAAACTAACCGGAATATATATAGAAAGTTATACGTATATCCTCTTAGTAAGGTTAATAGACTAGTAAACTACCTCGGAATTACTACCTAATAAGAGTATATCTAGAATTATTAAGGAATAGGTCTTTACTATAATTCCTCTTTATTATAACTCCTTCCTATAAAAGCTAAGTATAAATTTCTTACCTAAGAAGATATCTATACTCTTAACTAAACTATAGTAAAGTTAAGTTTACTACTCTTAAATACTATACTAGAAGAAAAATATAAAATTTAACTTAAATAAAAGAGGGTCTATAGTAAGAAACGGAGCCTTTATAATAAAGAGCTCTAAAGGGTCTAGGCGTAATTAGGGAGGTAATATAGAAGTATTTACACTAAAACTATATTCTACTATAGGAGAAAGGTAATACCTTATAGAGACTTCTTAGCTAGTATATTACCTTATAAGCTTAACCTCTAGAGTTTAGATAGAAGAAGAACCCTATAGGTATTAGAGTCTCTCTATAGCGATATAGACACGATTTTATACCGCGATAGCCTTAGCCCCCTAGGCTAGGCCTATCTCTATAGAAATTCTATTAAAAAGTATATTATACTTTAATAGGAAGATATAATTTCCCTATTACTAACTTAAAATAGATTTAAGGATCACCGAAAATAGTTATATCTCTACTATTACTACTTAAGGTATTATAAATCCACCTATAGATTTACGTAAATATATTTTAAATATAACCTATAGTTTACTAATAAATTAGAATAGGAGAATCACTACTAGGAGTATCTTAATAACCTAGGCGATTTACTCCGTTACGACCCTATAATCTTTCGGAACGTACCTATAAAGCTAGGGCTATATCTATTTTGCCTAGGTGCTAAGGGAGAAAAGCTATTAAAGAGAATATTATAATTCGTCCTTTTACTACTAAAATAGCACTCCTATATTAAAGATCACTTAAAAGAACTTGAACTTGATTTAGACTATAAGTATCTAGCCTACTCTATAAGCTTTAAAAGCCTAGAGGAGCTTACCTACTATCTCGTTGACATATATTATTAGCGCCCTAGGCGGTAATCGCCTAAGAAACGAAAGTGGGTAGACTAAATTTTGATATAAATAACTTTTCTTCACGCTCCGCACTACCTGATTAATGCTATTTTACCTTAGCAATATAAATGTTACGTGTTAGAGCTAGGTGATTGCTACTAATTTAGACGTAGCGTAGCACCCTCCTTACTTACCTATTCCTATATCCCTAACCCCCTTATCACCTGGATCGATTTCATCCAGTGCCACTTCGAATGGCACTGAATCGGCCTAAGTCCGGCTGCGAATAGCGTTGATAATAGGACTAGGGTGTATTTTGTCTATATTTGGGTTCTTCTGAGTGACAGCTAAAGGACGTACGAGGGTAGAAAGTAGGACGATTTTTCCAGCAGTATAGTCAAGTGAATAAATTGAGATGAACTGTCCTCGCCTTTGTATCCTTTTAGTTATGGTAATATGTAATGAGACTAAGGATGAACTCATTCATTCAATTACATAGTAGCGCTACAGGAATTCCCGAAATCAGAGTACACTATTCAATCGTCTCTCGAACCATAATGATGAATATTTGTAGATGAACGATATTCTCCAAACATGGCCCATGCAGTACTTGGATGCAAAGTTAGCGGGCAAATCTGACGTTAGGATATTCCGAAAACTGAAAATCTAACACGACTCTGTGCTAATATTTGCGTATTGCGGTGCTTGCCATTGTATCTATCCTAGGCACCATGATCAAGTAGCATTTGCACCACCTCTTTATGGCCTCCATGTGAGGCAGCTTGAAGTGCATTACCAAAGTGTCCACCCTGGGCGTTCACGTCGGCACCTTGATCTAGTAGTATTTGCACCACCTCTTTATAGCCTCTATATAATATAGCTAGAAGTGTATTGCTATAGTGTCCACCTTAGGCGTTCACATCGGCACCTTAACCTAGTAGCATTTACACCACCTCTTTATAGCCTTCCCATAATATAGCTTGAAGTGCATTACCAAAGGCTCCACCCTAGGCGTTCACATCGGCACCTTGACCTAGTAGCATTTACACCACCTCTTTATAGCCTCTATATAAGGCAGCTTAGAGTGCATTACTATAGTGTCCACCTTAGGCGTTCACATCGGCACCTTGATCTAGTAGCATTTGCACCACCTCTTTATGGCCTCCATGTGAGGCAGCTTGAAGTGCATTACCAAAGGCTCCACCCTGGGCGTTCACATCGGCACCTTGACCTAGTAGCATTTACACCACCTCTTTATGGCCTCCATATAAGGCAGCTTAGAGTGTATTGCCATAGTGTCCACCTTAGGCGTTCACATCGGCACCTTGATCTAGTAGCATTTGCACCACCTCTTTATGGCCTCTATATGAGGCAGCTTAAAGTGTATTGCTATAGTGTCTACCTTAGGCGGTTATATCGGCACCTTGATCTAGTAGCATTTAGACCACCTCTTTATGGCCACTAGATAATGTAGCTTAAAGTGTATTACTAAAGGCTCTACCCTAGGCGTTCATATCGGCACCTTGATCTAGTAGCATTTGCACCACCTCTTTATGGCCTTCTAATAATGCAGCTTGAAGTGTATTGCTATAGCGTCCACCCTAGGCGTTCACATCGGCACCTTGATCTAGTAGCATTTGCACCACCTCTTTATGGCCTTCTAATGATGCAGCTTGAAGTGTATTGCCATAGGCTCCATCCTGGGCGTTCACTATGTTTGATAGACCAGAAGTCTTCTTATAAGTCGCTAGGATATTCCTTAAAATGGATGCTAGCCCCAAAAAGGATGCGTAGTATATAGGGAATGTTGTTTTATCCACGCGTCTTTTAAAGTTGACGTTTCTTTTCCATAGAAGGTCAATCTCATGTAACCTGGCCTAAGTCACGAACGAATTTGCCTCGTTTTGGAAAACTCTTAATAGCAGTTTTTCAGCTTTCAACTTTCCTTCTTAGGACATTTGATAATACTAATACTAATGTATAGTAGCGAAGTGAGTAAGTGGGAAATCTCGAATCTTCATCTTATCTAAGATGCTATCAGAAAGCGTTAGGTGTAAAAGATAGGTAAGGCAGATTTGCGCTAGTTCTGTGTTTACAGATCCACTATTAATAGCGAATCCTTCCGCTGTCTGATTTCTGATACGATCTGATTAAAGATACTCTTAGATAGAGAAATGAGCGATGCGAGCGATCGAGATCATTTGTCCATTATTATTGTCGGTTTCCACTACCTCTACAAGTCTAAGGCAGATATCAATAAGATCATCTCGCCTATAGGATCGGCCCTCACGATCGAGATACGGTGATTCACCAAGTTCGACCGTATGAGCGTCGATCAACTCACTAATAGTGAGGGGTCGGATAGCGAAACTAAGGACACTCAATATACGTCGTACATCCTTAATATATGTTTCATCAATGTTATAAAGCATGCGTTTATAGGTTTTATCTAGATCGCGAGGCAAGCTGTGTAGGTATTTGTCAAGTTGGTTTCGGTTGCGCGCTCGTCGAAAAGAGTTGAGCTGACATTCCACGTATCTGAAGCTATATATAACTGGTGTTAGAATATTAAAATAGGACTGATATGACGGAATGCTTACACTCCCTGCGCACCCTACGTTAATTTGGTTTGGATCTCGCTATGTCGCATTTTCCACCTCTGGAGCTTGGTATCATTTTCTAACTAATAAGAGACGAAATCAAAGATATCTTTGTCAATTCCGGAATTCTTCATTGATAGATCACAGTCATGAGAGGGTTTTAATGATCGTCGGATGTTAAGCTGGTCCCGGCTTGTTACTAAGAGATGAACACTAGGCAAGCGCCAGTCCCGTATCACCTGTATCACTCTTAAAACATCCTCTCTGCCATTATCTCGGGGGCATTCATCTAGTGCATCGAGTAGGATATAGCTGTCCAGGAACCGTTTAAGAAATCTTCGAAGTGTTTGTAGTAGCACTTGCACTGAAGGAGTGGATGACTGGGATAGTATGTGTAGTTGCTCTAGTTCCTTTTGGCCGTCTTGGAACTGCACCGATAGTTGTAACAACAATGCACGTAACATGCTATGGGCATCCTGTTTTGACTTATCGCTAAAAGCAAAGTAGAAAAATGCGATTCCTACTCCGCTCCTGTGATTCGTCTCACGAAATGTATGCTGTATTATGACTGAACAGAGAACCGACTTGCCACATCCTGCGAACCCATTGAGCTAGAGAAATGAACTTCGTTCTACTAGCCAGTTCGCAAATTGATGACTGCTAACAAACCACTGTCCAGTTTTCGGGTGGTGTTTTGCATAGACGGCGTTATGATTTACAGATGCATCGGGTGCCTGAAGCCAGGCACGAATGGCGAAAGAAATTTGGCTTGAGTTTGTCCGCTTAAGAAGAGATCTGACTGCCGATATTTCATCTTCAATCCGATTGTGGCTTTTGAACTGTAGCACGTTGAGTGCGAATAACATGTTTTCACGTATCGCGCCAACATCTTCTTCGATCTTCTGTATTGTGCTTTTTCGGAACGGATAGGTGGCGCGGCGTCCAGCAGCTTGAAGACGACCTTTTAAGCAGGTAACAGATTCGCTATGGAGTTTCTGGCACTCAGCCCGAAGCTCGTGAATGATCTCATGGCATCTCTGTGTGGCCTTTTCGACTTCTTTAAGTAGTTCTTCTGCGTTAGGCTGAGATTGGCGTTTCTGGATTGCACTCTCCAGGGATCGAAAAGCGCCTTGAAGGTTCTCCATGTTTCGAGTGATTTTTGCAATATCAGCGTCTTGGCTTTTGTAGACCGAATAGAAATCCACCAAGGTTTGCGTCACTTGGATCCCAAGGGAGAGGAATCCGGCGATGCCAGCTGCGATGGAGAGGGGATCACTCATGGTGACAGTAAGTGGGCACTTGGATGCGGCCAGCTGGGTTAGAAAATAGCATAAATTCAGCAGTGTGTGGAAGAGGAAGTTTAGGACTATCGGGCGGGACGGAGAAAGGGCAATACCTCACTGCGGGGAGAGCTGACCAGATGGATGCCTAATTGGGGCTCTCCATAGAGACCACGTGACCTACCAAGGTATTAACATGTTGGTAATGCTGGTTTGCAAAAAATACAATCCGTCTTGTAATGACAGGGGTAGTTCCAGTCCTCTCTTTAATTGCTCTCCCACAGCTTCCATTTTTTCAACAGTTGATTTAGGAGGTGAGCCTTTTAAGTTCATCTTCATAATATCGTCAATTCTAGATGTACGTGTATGGAGATCTAGTTGTAGGCTGCATATCGCTCTGGCAGTTGGATTCTAAACCACAACCCACTAGGCTGGGTACGGATTCGTATTTTGGTCTAGTGGTTAAATCAACTCTGGCAAGGGGCCAGAGTCAATGGTAGACAAATTATATGTAAATAACAGTATCTTAACGAGTAAGCATTTTATACATCCAAAATAGGTAATTTCTTAGCAAGTTATGCAGCTGCAGTATCATATTGATACTACGAGGTAGTGCAGTACTTGTCAAGGTCTAGATCTCGTTGTCTTAGACGAAGAGTATTACGACGGAGAGCACAAATAGAATAATGCTCTGTCAAACAGCCACATACGATGGAAAGGGGAAGATAAGGCTCTAGCGCTTATACCAAGGTGGTGAAATGGGGATGGCACGATGGCAGTCTGGCATAGCAGATGGGTCGATATCAATGGAGACAGCACAACCAACCACTCCCATGTCCTGTACAGACATAGAGAGCAGTCTCTGTAGGTGACTATCGCACTAGTATTGAAGCTATATGCCGGTCTCCAAGGAAAGACTGCATGCAAGCTTCCTAAGGCATCTACGATATATCAGGCTACTAATACGCTACTGTCAAGGGTTACCCCACTACACTACGTACCACACTTCATACATTCGCCTGCAGCCACGCTAACTAATGTTGAATTCAAGGAAGATTCGAATTACAGACAATCTATTCGTCTAACATAATCTGACCAAAATCTTTTTCTAAGAATAAGCCAGCAATAGTCTAGGGCATGAACGAAACACGTAGGTTATTGTAAATATGCTATCACATGGACGCCAGTTTCGAAGATAAGAAAGTCAAATGTTCCAATTGGCACCGCCGGGAGCCGATAGATGCCTCCAACTAATTTTTCCTGGTGAAGCTAACGAACCAGAATATGGAATTTTCAATCAGAAAGGGCGATTCCGCTCATATAATAAAGAATCCTCTAGGCAGGCTTCTAAGAAATGAGCGTTAGCGTACAAAATCTCTTGTTCTAAGACGTCTGCCTTTATGACCTCTCTATATGCTATATCAGATAGCCTAGTAGCCGATTCTTGTATATCCGAGTTATCTAGTGATTTAAATCTATAGAGCACGAGATTTAGCCTACGCCCTCGATAAGAAAAGTCTCCGTAAGCAAGAACTTGTAGACTTAGTAAACCCTCTAGCCTAAAGGCCTAACTCGTAAGTTTATAAATCTCTAGAAGCATAGTAGAGAATTTAGACTCCGATTTATCGTCTAATCCTTCACGATACCCCTCGTATATTAGCCACCTAAAGGCTCTAACATATAGTAGTCGGAGGTGGGGGTAGACGCTCGGAAGAGAAAAAAGAGCGCGCTAGTTTATATTAGTAGAAATCTTTTTTACTAAAATTAGTAATCTATACTTACTAAGTCTTCCGGAGAATAGCTAAGCCCTAAATAAATAAGATTCGGGGTTTCTCTTAAGAGTCGGGTAAATAAGGGGGATTAGAACCTTAATAGTCGCTACGTTAGATTTCGCCGAGGGGTTATCTATAGGATATAATATAGAAGCCTTCTTAACGAAGATTTATAATTAGATATTAAACTTAGGAGACTATTTTTAAAGATATTAAGGAATAATAGGAATAAATCCTAGAGCCCTTTAAAAGATAGGAGAAAGTTTATAATAGAGTCTATAGCCCCGGACTCTCCTAATATACTATTATTAAGATATTTAAAGGACTTAAGTCTTATTAAGTACGGTAATACGTGGTCTAACCCGAGCGCTTTAAGTAAGCTAGCTAATTCTTTATAGTTTCTTAAAGCTAGCGAATATAGGTAATTTAAAGAGAAAATAGATAGTATAATATCACCGCTATTTTCTAAGGAAACCGCGCTTAGAGTTAAATTCTTTAGTAAGGGAAATAATTATTATATTTTCCCTAGAGGAAGCGCTAGTATTTAATAAAGTAGTTTATTTTATCCCGGAACTCTACTTTATAGTCCTCTATAGCCGACCTCGTTAATCTCGATTTCCTCTAATATCGAAGCGTTATTTTAGAATAATTCTCTAAGGGAGTATTCCGGGTCCTAAAAAATAGTAGACGTAATTAAGCGAAGACGCCGAAGTTTCTTAAATCCGTATAAATCGTATATATTTAAATAATCTAGGCCTAGATAAGTCGTATCGGTAATAACCTCTAGATAAATAATTTATAGCTATTTCGTGCTAAGGTATTCGATTATAGCTCTAGGAATATAGGTACCGAGATTCTAGCTATTACTTTATATTAGGATTATATAAGCTTAGTTATAATTAAGGAACTCGTACCTAAACCGTTCTAACCTACCTTCTAGAATTAAATCTAGAAGTTACTAGATTCTTAACTCTAAAATCTATATAAACTACTTATATAGCGGCTATTCCTACTACGTGAGGTTATCCGAGCGTCCCTTAGGAGAGTTAATATAAGGATAATTAACTAAAGAGATATTAGAGCGATCGTTAGGCCGCTCTATTAGATAGGATTTATCGCCTAGCTAATTCTCCTAGTCCTCGTTATAAAGTATACTTCCGTTTATATCTTCACTAATAGTAAGCCTTTAAGGGGAGTCTCGATATTCTAGGTTATTTTCGTCGCTAGGGGAGTTATATTCGATATCGGAGCTATTATTAGAATTATCGGAGCTATTAGAGTTATTAGAGTTATTAGAGTTATTAGAGTTATAGTTATAATAGCGATAGCGAAGTAATTAATAGAACTCCGCGATTAGAATAATCTCCCTTATAAATTTAAGATATCGAGAACCCCGCTCTAAAAGAGGTCTAACGTTTAAGTCACTTAGATTATCCTCGTTTCTCGAAAGAAGAATAATTAATCGGTAAAGTTATAGTATAGTCGCCGAGTGTAAGGCTTTTAAGACTAAGTAGAGGTTTTTTAGATCTTCCTTTCGGTAGCACTAAGTAAGTTAGCCTAGTGTTATAAAGTCGAGCTATATAGGTATAAACGTATTCTAAAATTATAGATAATATTTCTAGTAGTAAAGTATAGAGTATATTAGTAGGTTAATAGGAGATCGAGATAAATCTAGAATATACTAGAAGACGTTCTTACTATATAGAGCCGAAATAAGGGACTATATTTAATAATCGGGAATCGAGTTAGAGTTAGTAATAGATCTCTATAGAACTTATCTAGGGCGAAATTAGAGTCTAGTATATAATAGCGCTAATTAGCCCGATGAATTTCCTATTCGAGTCTTCTATATTTATCCTAGATTATTATAAAGATTACGCTACGAGCTAATATCGCCCTATTATAAACGTATAACTCGTTAGCTAGGCCTAAACTAAACTTTCTTCGAGATATCGGGATAAGGGTAGGTCTCTAAAATCGAAGGGGAGAGTTACCG